>OX459059.1:19896005-20047486 GCA_949775005.1 Orthosia gothica
TACCCCCAGAAGACGATTTAGGGGTGTCAAAGTTTCTTTGAAGAATCAAATGGTACTAGGATGGGGACCTCTACATCGATTTGGAACTACCGAACTGGACCGTTTGTCTCAGGTTTAATAGCAGCTTATTTTCTATATCTATAAAAGCGAAAGGTGACTGACTGACTGACTGATCAATCAACGCACAGCCAAAACTGCTAAGCCTAGAAGCATGAAATTTGGCAGAAAGGTTCCTCAAATGACGTAAGTGTGCACTAAGAAAGGATTTTTGGAAATTCCACCCCTAAGGGGGTAAAAAGGGGGTTGAAAGTTTGAATGAAAAATCTAATTCCTTCGACCAAAATTCTTGAAACTTAGCACAAATATTATTGTAAGTAAATGATAAAGATTGACATTATTAGTTTTTTGAAACTACTCCCAAATAATGATTTAGGGGTTGTTGAAATTTGTATGAAAAATCTGATTTCTTGGGTCAATAAATTTGAAACTTGCCACAAATACTAACCTAAATGAGTAATAAAGGTTGCATTTTTTTTTTTGAAACCACCCCCAAAAGACAATTGAGGGGTGTTAAAGTTTTTTTTACTTCAGTTAATAAACTTGAAACTTGACATAAATACTAATTTAAATAAACAATAAAGACTTTCGTTGTTAGTTTTTCGAAACTACCCCCAAATGATGATTTAGGGGATCTTAATTTTTTTGAAGAATCTGATTTCTTGGGTGAATAAACATGAAACTTGACATAAATACCATCCTAAATAAACAATAACGTTTGTGATTATTAGTTTTTTGCAACTACCCCCAAAAGACGATTTAGGAGGTATTACAGTGTTTTTGAAGAATCTTATTACTTCAGATAATAAACTTGAAACTTGACATTAATACTAATCTAAATAAACAATACAGACTTTCATTGTTAGTTTTTCGAAACTACCCCCAAAAGATGATTTAGGGGATGTTATTTTTTTTAAAGAATCTGATTTCTTGGGTGAATAAACATGAAACTTGACATAAATACCATCCTAAATAAACACTATTTCGGGGTGGTAAAGATTTTTGATTACTTTTACTGCACATAGCTTATTTTTATGACGTTGGGGAGCACTTAAGAGGGCTTTTTGGAAATTCAACTTTTTAAAGGGTTTCGCAAAATAATAAAGGATGGCATCATTAGTTTTTCGGATTTACCCCCAGAAGACGATTTAGGGGTGTCAAAGTTTCTTTGAAGAATCAAATGGTACTAGGATGGGGACCTCTACATCGATTTGGAACTACCGAACTGGACCGTTTGTCTCAGGTTTAATAGCAGCTTATTTTTGGTTGCCATCACACGAACGAAGTCGCGGGCGGAGTTAATAATATAAATGTGAAAGTAACTGTGTCTGTCTCTCTGTCTACCTTTTCACGCTTAAACCGTTGAACCAATATTAATTTTGATGTAATTTGGTTCGGAGATATTTTGAGACGCTGGGCAGGACAGAGCATAGTTTTTATCCCGAAAATCTTACTTAAGGGGGTGGAAAGAGGGATAGAAGTTTGTATGGAAAACCCACAATATTATGCTGCGATATAAAAAATAAGCTATTCGAATTACTAATGCTTCGCAGACGAAGTCGCGGGCAACAGCTAGTTTATTATATAATAACTTGTTTATTATATCTATGTATAGCAATAGAGCTAGTGCGGCCAATTGGACTATAATGTCTGTTTTTTTTACTTGCGACACAATTTTTATTTATAATTGAAAAGGCTGGTATTTTCATATAATTTAAATGTTTTTTGTTGGTTGTTATTTGATAAACTTTATTGTTTATTTTTATGTATTACTAATGTTGATTATTTTTTGGTTGATTTTCTCATGTTTTGAGACTTTAAAGTTATGATTGTTAACTTTAAAGTCTCAAAACATGCGCGCATGAATGTTTTCAAAAACATTTTTGATTTGAAAAGTGAAAGTGATTTTGCATATTAAAAGATTATTTTGGCGTTAACTATTTACTATGCTACATTATAAAAATAATTCCTGAAAGTGAGACTGTTTTTGCGTATTTGTTTCTTATGTTAATATTCCATGTAGAGTAGGTATTTTGATTTTCTGTATTGAAAAAGGATCTATTGTGATAATAATTAAAACTTGTGATTGCTCTAGGAGTTTCTATATAATATTCTCTTATTATAAAATCATTTACCTTAACCATGCGTAAATTTTTTTTCTGATCCTTAAAGTTAAGTAAGTAAGTAACATAATTTTATTTAACATATCATCTGCTTAAGTGCTTACGGTACTTTAAAGCTAAACGGATTTTTTATTGAGTTTATCAAGATAAAAATAAATCGGAGTCCTCCGGGACGGGGGCCTCGGGGATCAGGGTACTCAGGGAATTTATAATCTCGACTGCATATATGTTTTTTAATTAATATTTAAAGATAATTCAATTCCATTTCCCACCTACTGGCCCCAAAAAGTTTGATCAAAAGTACCATCGAAACGAAAAATAAATTAATATTTAACAGTCCACTTTAAACTCTTGATTTCTCCGTCTGATAGGGCTGGCTCTATGTTAGTACTAACTCTACACGGTGTTCCTCCGCTCAGGCTCTTTCGGCGCCAACCTCGAGATGAACTGGTCGCCTTTCCTAACATTATTCCATTATCCTACGGCCGCATCAGTTCCTTCCGGAGAAGTCTCACTCTATATATATTAGTCTATGCCGAGAGGCACACTGCCATCTATCCGTACGGACGACAGAGTTCTCTGTTTGATTGGAAGTCGAAGTCCCCGTAACAACACAATTATATACTTCTTTTCACTAAACCTACACAGAGAAGTACTCATCGGTCTACGCCATGTCTAGAATAGCCCATAGATTTAGATTTTTTTGCTTCGCAAAAAGATACATACTATATCTATGGTCTAGCCGCTCTAGCGTACACAACAGCACAGCACAACAGACACATGTCAGAGCCATGGTCGTCATTGTCACAAATGATTTTAATCAAAGCAACAACCGAAGGATGTGAGACCATTGTAGGGGAGCATCCGATTAATGGGGGTTCTGTCAGCTCGTGATGTCTCATAATGATAAGCTCAACTAGTAAATTATAGTGTTATCCGTCCGAGTAGCCTTCATGTGAGGGCGGTGCCGCAGCCAGGCGAGTGTCGCTGTCGTCACTGTGTCTTTGTGTAGTCTACTGTACTATGTCTAACTGTGTATCCCTGGTGGTTGCAGGTATGCGCGGGTGGTGCGTGCGCTGGAGTTGGGGCGGGTCACAGCGCGCGCGCCTGCGCTGGCTTGCGGCGCTGCTGTGCTGGGGCGCGCTGGCGGCGCTGGCCCTGCCACGCCTGGCACCGCCGCCACGCCGCGCGCCCCCCGCCCCTCCCGCGCGCCTACTGCTGCAGTCGGAGCCGGCCGCCAGCACGCCTGCGCCGCCCGGCACCGCGCCCCCGCACGCGCTGCCGCACACAGACCCGCGCGTGCTCACCGAGGATGAGCTGCGCGCGGACGCCGAGCGGCGTCTGCCCTCGCTGCCGCTTTCCTATTGGCACAAGCACCGCAACGACCAGAACAAGTTCCTCAAGAAGAAGGACTGCGCGCCCTTCCCGTCCATCTACGACCTGGAGTTCCACAACACGTACTGGCAGACGATGCGCTCGTCCGAGGGCGTGTTCCACATGTTCGGCGCGTACCTGGACGCGCGCAACACTTCGCTCATCGGGCCCGCCGTGCGCATCTTGGCCGTGCACGACCGCATCCAGCCGCGCCTGACCACGCACTGCCAGCTGTGGTTCGAGGAGCGCCCAGCGCCTGTGGTGGTGCGCGTGCTGGAGTACAAGTACGTGTGGAACAATAAGTGGGGCAACTATCGCAACCACGTGCTGCAGCCGTACCTACTGGCGTGCGTGCTGCCCGCAGAGGTCCGCACGCTCGTGCCTGCCAGCGTCTCGCTGGTGGAGGGCGCCTGTGACCGCGCCACCAACAACCTGCGCGTACACTATGCGCGCCCGCAGCCGCCCGCACAGCGCAAGGACTTCGCCGTGTGCGTCAAGGGGCTGGACTTCCTGTACCAGGACCTGTCCGTGCGCCTGGTGGAGTGGATCGAGCTGGTGCGCCTGCTGGGCGCCGACAAGATCTTCTTCTACGAGTTGCAGGTGCACCCCAACATCACCAAGGTGCTGGACTACTACGCGGCGCAGGGCGCAGTCACCGTGACGCCCGTCACGCTACCGGGTGGCCAGCCTAACCTGCCGGGCCTGCAGCACATGTACCTGAAGAAGAAGCTAAACCACAAGCGGCAGATGGAGCTGATCCCGTACAACGACTGCCTGTACCGGCACATGTACGAGTACCGCTGGCTGGCGTTGCTGGACATCGACGAGGTGATCGTGCCACTGCAGGACGCAGACTGGGCCGGGCTCATGGCACGTGTGCAGCCGCTCGCGGTCCCAGCAGTGGGCAAGCCGCCGCGCTCGTCGTACCACGCCTCCAACCTGTACTTCCTGGACACGCTGGGGCACGCGCACGGCTGGGAGGACGGCGTGCCGCACTACATGCATATGCTGCAGCATGTCACGCGCACCAAGAACTTCACCAAGCCGGGCCAGTATGTCAAGGTGAGCACACCACGACAATATATTGAGTAGATGCGGGCTGGCCACCACCATATCTGCATGAGGAAGAAATATGTATGTAAGGCCGAAAAGCAAGTAATACCGATAACGCTCATTGAGCTAAAAAATAGTTCATTAGGCTTAGTGCGAGATTTTATTCACGCTGGATCGGAGTAGCGTAAATTTTGTTTTTTGTTTGTTGTTGTTGTTTGAAAATGAATAAGCGCCGCCAGTTTTTTCATCACAGCCACGACGCGTTGTGGTTTGAATGAAGCCACAAGAAAAAAAATAAAAATTATATGTTTATTGGTGTAAAAAGGTTACATTACAGTTTACGTACAGCTATTGTTGTAATAATTATTCCATTGTAACCACTTTGAGTAATGAACCCTACCTCTCAAACTACGGCAACCTGTATCTGGAGAGACAGTAAGGCGTTCTGAGTTATTTTTTCGCTCAATTAGCGTTTTCGGTCTTTGAGCCACATGTTACACTTCATATTATGCCTGAAAGCGGTGGGCCGTCGGGTAGGTTGTTGGAGCCAGTTGTCGAGTGTGGTGCATCAATTTTACTATACTTCATCACTAGAGTACGCGCAAGATAAATCTGCGCGCGACGGGTGGCGTGCTTAGTGTTGCCAGCATAACTGATCCTTTTTCCTTCATAAAATCAATAGTAATTTTTCATTACTCGAAACTTAAAGTAATTTAAGTTAAACATTATTAATAACTATCTTTTTCTACTTGCATAGAAAATGGCGGAAAAGGCTTCATGAAATGATTGTAAATCTTTTATTGAATACTTAGTACCTACTTTTAAATTTTGACCTAAAAAAGTGGTCCTGCAGTGGCTAATACCGTCCATTTCAATTCTTTTTTAATTGCTTCTGCAAGAATTTTTGAAAAAGGTGCTGCCATATAACCGTCTTGAGTTATTTGGGTGACTGTGCGTTTAGAAACGCCTAAAACAAAATAACAATGATGCATTATATTACAATCATGATGCCTATCATGTCCCACTGGCATATATTATGTACCACCCAAAAACCAACACTGTCAGGCACAGTAAGTACGAAAATTTATGGAAATTTTAGTATAATGGTATGGTGGAGGAGCTCGTGGCTAAATAATAACAGCCGCACGGGACGATCTTTAAGATTAAGCAACGCTTGACGAGGTCGGTCCGTGGATGGGTGACCATTTCAACATACCGAGTTTCCTCCGTGATCTTTGACAGTCGTTACGGGTAGTCAGAAGCTTGAGATCTGACACCAGTCTTGCCAAGGGGTATAGTGTTACCCAGTTACTGGGTTGTGGAGGTCAGATAGGCAGTCGCTCCATGTAAAACACTGGTACTCAGCTGAATCCGGTTAGACTGGAAGCCGACCCCAACATAGTTGGGAAAAGGCTAGGCAGATGATGATGGTATACCTAAAAGTTACCTGTCAAATAAGCAACGCGGGATCTATCTTTGTAAAACGGTACCGGAGGCCCGTTATTGTCTTGTTTTCTTCAAGAAAACATCCCTACCAGCTCTTTAAATTACTTTTGGCATAATGATAGCGATATTTACTTCGGAAACGAATGAAAACACGGAATACATCACACTCGCTTGACACCTGACATAAATGACAAACGATTAGTTCCGAATTTGGTCGCGCGCAGACTTATCTTGCGCGCACTCTAGTACTATGTGGTACTACTAGCGCTATCTGTCGGCCGTTTTGAATACAGATTTTAATAACTTCATGATATCTTGTTAATTGATAGTAATGATAATGCATAGATATTGAATAATACTCGATGCGTGTATTGAGTTGTGTGGTTTAGTAACGTCACGTTCAAGTCACTCATTGTCCACGTGTGTTGCAGGCGTTCCACGAGACGGACCGCGTGCTGGCGCTGCACAACCACTTCCCGCTGGCGTGCCTGGGCGGCGCGTGCAGCACCTTCCCGCTTGACACGAAGCTCGCGCGCCTGCAGCACTACCGCGCCGACTGCGTGAGTGCACTCAAGTCCTGCAAGGAGCTCAAGGCCGAGGCCGTGCGCGATGAGGCACTGTGGCGCTGGCGCGAGCCGCTCGTGTCCCGCGTGGACGCCACTCTGCGTGCGCTCTCCTTCCTGCCGCCGCTGCCGCCGCAGCCGCACCGGTGACCCCGACACCGGTCCCCACTCTCTACGCTTAGTCTTATGTATTAAATGCTAGTATTAAACGTATTTTTATAGTTACTCTATTCAGTTGTTTCATTCAACATGCCTTCTGGTATCCTTTCCCACAAGCAGTGGTTGATTGGCCACGGAGAATAGAACATCTTTCATTCCCTTGTCCAATATCTTCCTGCCCTTGTCCAATATTGTACTTGGCAATTCGTTTTCTACCTCCATACCGTCCTGTACCCGTCACGCTATCACTGACTATATCCCTATATTTCTTTCGTATCACTCCTCACACAGTCCATCCATCTTTTCATTGGCCTTCCTCTCCTTCTTCAACCATCCACATTTGTATTCATAATTCTTAACATGCTTGTCATACCTCTCCATTACAAGCCCATACCAGGACAAACGTCTTGCGACCACCCACCGGGCAAAGACGTACCGCCAAGCGGCCTAGTCGTGTTCCGGTATGATGCTCGTTGCAGCCACTAGAAGAGTTGGGTCGAGATAGTTGTTCCACTGCAGGCAGGCCGGCCTGATTCGCGCTGTAATGGACGTATCGGGAGACTGGTCGCGGAGGGTAGCGGGATCCGAGGCACGGTGCGCCGCTGGCCGACCGCAGGTAGTTGGGGGCCCAAGTAGTGTGCCAGCCACACATGAAAGGCTGCTCCGCCAACTGTTGAAAATAGCCTGGAATGCGCCATCGTGCTGGTTGGCGACCAGGCGAGAGGCTGGGCTTGGGCGTCCCCGTAGTCTCCAGACCAGTCCACTAATGATGGCGTCCTATCGGCGCGTATCTGTAGGTTGCAAGCGTGGAACCTCATCTCACTTCCATCTCCTCTTCCTCCTTTTCACTCAAAACAAGAATGCCAGGGAACAAGAGAAAAAAAGCTGAACAGCGGCAGCACTCACTCTCACATAAGATGCACCTCAGCAACATCCGAGGTCTCCACTCTCACCTCGTCGCCGTCCATCACCACCTTAAGACTGAGAAACCAGTACTCTTGTTCCTTACGGAGACGCAGATCGGATGCCCGTCAGACGTGGCGTACCTATCTTACCCAGGGTTTACCCTGGAGCACATGTTCAAGCCACGCGCTGGTGTATGCATGTACGCCCGGGACGACATCTGCTATCGGCGTCTCCGTGACCTTGAAGACTCAAATTACTCAGTGCTATGGGCCCTGGTGGACACAGGTCTGGATAAGATCATCTATGCCTGTGTTTACCGATCACATAGCGGTGATCTGGAGACAACCAGGCTCACACAGTACCTTAGTGAGGCGGCGGATCTGGCTCAGCTACGGTACCCCTCCACCCAACTAGTGTTACTGGGGAACTTTAATGCCCACCACCAGGAGTGGCTCTTCCCATACCGGTGCACTGACCACACTGGACGAGAGATGCGAAATCTTTTGACTGCGCTAAATCACACTCAGCTGGTCCAAGGGGCTACGAGGGTGCCGGATGTTGATTCACATACAGCCAATTGCTTGGACCTTCCGCTGACAACTGATCCAGACCGATACTCAGTATCGAAATCATTACCTTTGTGTTAGCGACGAGACACGATTAGCATAAGAAGCCTATATGATTAAGTGTAGATACGTAAGTTGTTTAAAATAAAGAGTAATTTTAAGCGTAGATGATATGTAAGTGTAGGTTCTTATGTTTAAATTGTTATTGTATAATGATCAAGTAGACATCTAAGTGTAGGCTAGGAATAATGAATTGCTGTATTCAGCGAGGCATATTAGCATAGAAATAATAATAGTTTCACCATAAGATTAGAAAGCGACCCGCCCCCGACGCTTTCGGCTGCAGGTAGCAAGATTTGGACCTGGCTTCCGCCAATCGCGTGCCGAAACGAGAGGCCATAAAACACGCGCCTTTCGACTTCTAGTTCCTTAAGACGCCACCAGGGTATTTTTAGTATATGGGCGTTTTTAGTGTTTAAATTAAGGTTTATTGTTGAAATGTATTATAATTAGATAGAAGTAGCGTTTCAACATGTATTAGTCATAAGTTCAACATTGTAAGGGATGTTTTACCGCAGAAAATAGCCAAAGAAAGTTCCCCATACCACGCTGCAAAAGTTTGGCGCTAACAAGTAAGAGCGCCCTTATTGGCCGACGCTCGCAAGTCCAAATTCCCGCGCGGATTGGAGTGTTGTGGTTGGTTAGGTCAGTAGAGACCACGCGTCCTCGGATACGCGTGGGGATGCGTCTGTTTTTATAGAGGCTACACATCTGCGGTCAGACATTCCGAATCAACAGCGTCACCAGTGTACATTCTAAGAAAATAAAACAGCGAGAATTATTAAATCCAACAAAGGCTTTCTTTTGTGCCTATAACGTTGCTCACGTACTCCCGCCAGCGAACCCTATCAAGTTAATACGTAAATAGAAACATCTAGACATACAGTCAACAACAGTGGTCCTTCGAGAAGCCGGATCGGGTTCAACAAAGAAGATGCCTTCAACAAGAGCCGGAGCTGGACGTTCGAAAACTACAGAAGAAAGCACATCGTCGTCGGATTGGAGCATACACACGCCAAGCGACAATGCAAGTGAGTCAACTATAAGCGCGTCGGACGCGAGTCGATCTACACATAAAATGTCGCCGCCGCCCGACGCGAACGCTCGCTTAGCGGGGGATGCTGCTGTGAAGGAATCGTCGGGGAAAGCTACTTCCACCGCACCCCACACAACTCGCACCATTGAACGAATAGAAGTGTCAAGTCACGCACGCCAAGAAGAGAACCACCCTACACAGCAGAACCCGGAAAGAAGTGTTGCTGTGAAATTGCGTCGAGTAGAAGAAAGTACATCGACGTCAATAGAAGGTAGCCTGCAGCGACCGCCTCATGCTAAAAAGCCGACCCGCGACACAGATACACAATCTGTCCGCTCGTCACATAGAAGGAAAGCTGAGGCGCAAGCGAAGTTAGCGGTGGCGATAAGGGAAATGGAATTGGCGGAGGCGCGAACAAGAGTGGCTCAAGCTGAATTAGAACTCGCAGCGGCTGATTCAGACGAAGAGGATGGTGTCGAGCTGTACGAACGATCTCAAGAGGTCGAGAATTGGTTCACTGAAACCGGAGTCGGCCATACTAAGGATCAGAGGCCGGCTGAAATTGAAGAAAAGAAAAGTGACATACAAGAGTTAGCCCAAGTGATAATGAAGCTGTCAGAAAAGTCACGCGACATTAACACACCGCGGCATGTTGAGCTCCCTTACTTCAACGGTTCATGTGACGAATGGTTAGCTTTCAAAAGGTCGTACGATGACAGTGCTGCTTCTTATAGCAATGCACAAAACCTAGCGCGTCTCAGAAGAGCAATACAAGGGACAGCTAAAGAAGCAGTACAGAGCCTGCTGTTCACAGCCGAGGAGCCTCACGAAGTCATCAAGTGCTTGGCGTCAAGATTTGGAAGACCTGGGGCATTAGCATTAGCGGAACTCGACAAAATGAAAAACTTGTCGAAGGTGGGTGAAAACCCAAGTGACATATGCGTTTTTGCTAGCAAAATGAAAAATGCAGTCGAGACAATTAAGGCATTAAAGAAACCGCAATACCTCAGTTCACCCGAAACATTGAAGGCCGTTGTCGACAAGATGCCAACCTCCATGAAATTTAGATGGTTCGCTTACTATAGAATCAGAAGAGACGAAGAACTCCAAGAATTGCTGCTTATTGAAGCGTTCTTGGAGATAGAGGCCGATATGTGCGGGGACTTTGCTCCACCTGAAGTGTCTTCGGAGCATAAGAAATCGTATAGAAAACCCGTACATACAGTCAACGAAGTGTCAATGGAAACTTATAAGAAGTTGTGTCCTACCTGTGAAGAAGAGCATTTCGCAATCGAATGCAAAAGGTTTAGAGACGCTAACATTGACGAAAAATGGAACATAATCAAGAAAGCGAGGATTTGTTTCAAGTGCCTACGTTTCAAACATTCAAGACTCAACTGTAAAGCTCCAGTCTGCAAGCAGTGTGGGAGATGGCATCACACCATTTTACACTCCGACAAGCCACCTGTATCGATAGGGAAGCAAGTCAACAAAGAAGGCGGTGCGTCAGAAGAAAAGGTTGCTTCGATTAACAACGCTAAAGGTGAAGAGAAAGCTTACTTGAAAATCATCCCTGTGGACCTCTATGGACCGAAGGGTCATGTTCGTGTGCTCGCGTTGTTGGACGAAGGATCAACAATAACGCTCTTGGACGCATCGATAGCCGAACAGATTGGAGCTAAAGGGAATCTTGAAAGATTAACGATCGAAACTGTCGGTGGGAAACTAATTAGAAAAGATAGTTCGCAAAAGATTGAGCTGAGAATTAAGGGGGCTCATAGAAGTGACAAGCGAACTATCACAGCAAGAACCATCGACGACCTGAAGCTGTCTGAACAGACATTAAATAAGGAAACAGTAAGGAACTGTCAACATCTAAGGACGATCGAGCATCAACTACTCTACGTCACAGAGAAACCCAAGCTGTTAATAGGTCAAGACAACTGGGGGCTCATTGTGACGAGAAAATTGAGAAAAGGCAAGCCATCCGAACCTGTAGCCTCCCTTACCAACCTAGGGTGGGTGCTTCGCGGATGCGAATCAGGAGCTAAGACCTTAGTGAATTTTACTCACTATGGCAGAGCTACGGAAAGCGAAGAAAGTGTAGAAGAAATTGTCCGTGAACATTTCCAATTAGAGTCTCTCGGGATTCAAAATCGTTCACCGTCAAACGACAGCGATAAAAGAGCCTTAGAAATCCTCGAGAAGTCTACAAAAAGACTGGCAAGCGGTCAATTCGAGACTGGACTTCTATGGAGAAGGGAAGACGAGAGCCTGCCTAATAATTATAAGCACGCCCTCCGACGCCTATTCAACCTCGAGAAGAAGTTAGACCAAGACAAAGAGATGCAATTAGATTCATACAAGACCCAGATTGAGAATCTAATTGGAAAAGGTTACGCAGAGTTGGCTCCGGCGAACGCGAGCGAAGGGAGGCTTTTCTACTTGCCTCACTTTGCCGTCGTTCATCCAATTAAGAAGAAGCCCAGAATAGTCTTCGACGCTGCAGCTAAGTACGAAGGGAAGAGCCTGAATGACGCCTTGTTATCAGGTCCCGACCTACTACAATCGCTGTTTGGCGTGCTGCTGCGCTTCAGGGAAGGGCCTGTGGCGGTCATGGCTGACATACAAGAAATGCAACATACAAGAAATGTTCCTGCGGGTCAAGGTCAGAGAAGAAGACCGAGACAGTCTAAGGTTCCTGTGGCGTGGCGACCAAAGATCAGGAAAACCGAAAGAGTATAGAATGTCATCGATCATCTTCGGGGCGGCGTCGTCGCCTGCGACAGCGATATACGTCATGAATAAGAATGCGGAAAACTTCAAGGAAACCCACCCAGAGGCAGTAAAAGCGATAAGAAGGAACCACTACATGGACGATTACCTACAGAGTTTCTCGTCTATCAACGAAGCGAGAAACATCTCAAAGAAAGTGAAGGAAATCCATGAAGCGGCAAGCTTTCAGTTGAAGGGTTGGGCTAGTAACGAAGAAAAAGTCTTATTAGAATTAGACGACATTAAAAATGAAGATTCTCTGCAACTTACTAAGGAAGAAAAGACTCTAGGTCTTAGATGGCTAGTTAAAGAAGACATGCTAGCCTTCAACGTAGTACTAAGGAATACGTCCAAAGAATGATTGAATGGTGAAAGAGCACCAACAAAAAGAGAGGTCACGAGCGCCGTAATGTCGACCTTTGACCCTATGGGTTTTGCAACACCTGTCTTAATCCAAGGGAAGAAGTTAATACAGGACATCTGGCGAACTCAGATAGGCTGGGACGACTCAATCAACGAAAATCAGCAAGAAACCTGGATGAAATACTTGGGTGAAGTTTCAAAATTGACCAAGTTGAAAATACCAAGATGCATCTCGCCCCGCACAAGGAAGGGACAATTGCACATGTTCACTGACGCGAGCGAAGAAGCATACGCCGCGGCGGTATATTGGAGGACAGTTGAACCCGACGGAAGCGTACACATATCACTGATCGCTGGCAAGGCAAGAGTGACGCCAACGAAGCCTGTGTCAATTCCAAGGCTAGAATTACAAGCTGCCTTGCTTGGCAGCAGGCTAACCGCCGCGATCCAAGACGAGATGGAATTAGAGATTTCCAATAAGACCTATTGGACGGATTCTAGTACCGTACTGCAATGGATCAGGGCGGAGCCAAGAAAATTTAAAACCTTCGTGGCCAATCGACTAGCTGAGATCGAGGAGAAGTCCAAGCCAGACAGTTGGAGATGGGTGCCTACAAAGGAGAATCCAGCGGACGACGCCACAAGGGGAATTCCAATTGAATTCAATCATAATGCTAGATGGTTCAAAGGACCGGCATTTCTCCGTCAACCAGAAGAAGAGTGGCCATTTCGGGACTTCAAGCCTGAAGATACCACGTCTGAAGAAAGAGGCAAGCTAAAGGTGATGACGATGAAGGCTGTAGAAGAAAACTTTATCGATCTGGGGAGGTTTTCGAGCTGGGAGCGACTGCTGCGCACAATGGCTAGAGTCGTTGCGTTCACGCGGCTCTTATTAGAAAAGACCCGCAAGGTGACCTCCGCCGCCGCGCGTCGGGCAGACGAGCCCTGGAGACCTCAAGGAAAACGCCTAAAAGATAAGAAACATCCAATCACCAGTCGAACTGCCAACAAAGAGGATAAGAAACGGTTGTACTTACCTCTGGAAGAAGATCACCTAAGGAAGGCCGAAGAAATATTGCTTAGGATGAGCCAGAATGACAGTTTCGCGACAGATATAGCGAACTTAAAGGCAGAAAAGCCCTTAGAAAGCGCTAGTCGGCTCAAGAAGATAGACGTCTACATGGGAGACGACGGGATCGTCAAGTTAAGGAGCAGAACAATGAAGTTCCGCGACGAAGAAATAAGGAAAATGAATCCCGTAATTCTAATTGGGAAGCAGGCAATCACTCGCCTTCTAATAAGATTCTACCATAACAACTTCCTTCACGGAAACACCGCAACAGTAATGAACGAGATTCGACAGAAGTATTGGATCTTGGGCTTAAGAGCAGCTCTGAAGGAAGTCGCGCACCGCTGTCAATGGTGCAAGACAAGGAAAAGAAACCAACGACCCGAAAGAAGGAGACATCGTGTTGATAGTGGACGCTACCTTACCACGAAACTCATGGCCTCGTGGGGAAGTTATAAAGACGTACCCCGGGCCAGATGGAAGAGTTCGAGTGCTGGACGTGCGGACGACGGGAGGAGAGTTACGGCGACCAACGCGACGGATCATCGTGCTGGTACCCGCCACCTCGTCGCTTCAAGAAGATGCAGTGCAACGCACCGTGGGGGAGAATGTTAGCGACGAGACACGATTAGCATAAGAAGCCTATATGATTAAGTGTAGATACGTAAGTTGTTTAAAATAAAGAGTAATTTTAAGCGTAGATGATATGTAAGTGTAGGTTCTTATGTTTAAATTGTTATTGTATAATGATCAAGTAGACATCTAAGTGTAGGCTAGGAATAATGAATTGCTGTATTCAGCGAGGCATATTAGCATAGAAATAATAATAGTTTCACCATAAGATTAGAAAGCGACCCGCCCCCGACGCTTTCGGCTGCAGGTAGCAAGATTTGGACCTAGCTTCCGCCAATCGCGTGCCGAAACGAGAGGCCATAAAACACGCGCCTTTCGACTTCTAGTTCCTTAAGACGCCACCAGGGTATTTTTAGTATATGGGCGTTTTTAGTGTTTAAATTAAGGTTTATTGTTGAAATGTATTATAATTAGATAGAAGTAGCGTTTCAACATGTATTAGTCATAAGTTCAACATTGTAAGGGATGTTTTACCGCAGAAAATAGCCAAAGAAAGTTCCCCATACCACGCTGCAAAAGTTTGGCGCTAACAAGTAAGAGCGCCCTTATTGGCCGACGCTCGCAAGTCCAAATTCCCGCGCGGATTGGAGTGTTGTGGTTGGTTAGGTCAGTAGAGACCACGCGTCCTCGGATACGCGTGGGGATGCGTCTGTTTTTATAGAGGCTACACATCTGCGGTCAGACATTCCGAATCAACAGCGTCACCAGTGTACATTCTAAGAAAATAAAACAACGAGAATTATTCAATCCAACAAAGGCTTTCTTTTGTGCCTATAACGCCGCTCACGTACTCCCGCCAGCGAACCCTATCAAGTTAATACGTCAATAGAAACATCTAGACATACAGTCAGCAACACTTTGGGTAGTTCTGACCACTGTCTGGTGAAGTCTGAATCCGTCTACTCCCCGCCCGATCCCAGCGGCAAGAGGCACCAGTCAGCAGATTGGGATGGAATGCGATCTTTCTTCGCATGCTATCCTTGGCAGCCCACTTGCTTCTCTTCGGATGACCCATCGCTATGCGCTGACGCAGTGACGGATATGTTGCGTCAGGGGATTACTACATTCCGTTCTCTGACGTAACGGTGTCCAGCGTTGACCGTCCATGGTTTGGGGCCGAGTGTGACCGCGCAAACGCGGTTAAACACAAGGCGTACCTGGCATGGGTCCACGCTCGTGTGTGCAAGGCAAGTGACGTGAGTCACAAGAAGAGAGCCTTCAACAGGGCTGCCAAGTTCTGCAAAAAGGCGATGCGAAGGGCACGGTTTGACCATTTTAGCAGAATCGGGGACAAACTTGCTTCACACCCCGCAGGTAGCAAGGCCACTGCTGAGACCCGACGGGTCACTGGCCCACTCCGCTGAGGACAAGGCAAACTTGTTTGCCCCCCTCTTTGCGGAATCTTCGCGTCTGAATACTGATGACACGCGGCCCCGTACTACTGCTGTTCGATGTGAGACGAGTATGTCGGACATTCGCATCCATCAGAGGGAGGTCTGTAGGGTGCTGCGTAACCTTGACGTGAACAAGGCTTATGGCCCGGACGGGATACCAGCAATTGTACTTAAAACTTGTGCGCCTGAATTGTCTCCGATCTTGACACGCCTATATCGCCTTTCGATGGTGACTGGAAAAGTCCCGAAGGCTTGAAAGCAAGCTAACGTTCAGCCCGTGCCCAAGAAGGTTAGTCGAGCTGACCCGGCCAACTACAGACCCATATCAGTAACGTCCATCCTCTGTAAGAGTATGGAACGTGTATTGAATAATAAGCTCCTGGCATACCTAGAAGACAACGACCTTCTTAGTGACCGCCAATATGGCTTCCGCCGAAACCTATCAACTGGGGATCTTCTAGCGTATGCCATTCACATCTGGAGTGAGGCCATCGAGAAGCACGGGCAGGCGCTTGCTGTCTCACTTAACATATCGAAGGCCTTTGACAGGGTCTGGCACGAGAGCCTTATTGGTAAGCTTCCTTCCTTCGGTCTGCCTAGTGGTCTGTGTGACTGGATTGCAGACTTCCTGAGGGATCGGTCCATCCGAGTGGTTATTGATGTCTGCTTGTCCGGTCAGTTAGGTATTAACGCCGGAGTTCCTCAGGGGTCAGTGCTCTCGGCAACATTGTTCTTGCTGCACATTAATGACCTGATAACACCCGGAACCTTTGGGTATGCAGACAGCACTGTTGCTGAGAGATACGTGTCTGGCCCGCCGGCTTCTGGGCCTCAAGTCCGGTCTCTTCGGGAGGCCATAGTTGAGCGCTTGAACCTGTCTTTGGAGGCAGTCTCCAAATGGGGCAATGCCAATCTAGTCAGTTTCAATGCTGCTAAGACCCAGGTGTGTCTTTTTCCCGCAAAAAAGAGCCAATTTCATCCGGCTCCAACCTTGCGTGGTGTAACCGTGCAGATAACGGACCATCTCGACCTTCTTGGTGTTACGTTAACATTGACCCTCAATTTTGGTCCATTCATTGAGGCAAAGGCTCAATTGGCTGCAAAAAAGTTAGGGATCCTTGCGAAGGTGAGACGGCACTTCACGCCTGAACAGCTGCTCAACTTGTATAAAGCGCAAGTTCGGTCATGCATGGAGTACTGCTCTCATCTCTGGGACGGATCTGCCAGGTACCAACTTGATGCACTTGAGTCGATTGACAGACGGGCCAAGAGACTTATCGGCAACGATACGCTGGTTGACTCAAAGCTCCAGAGCCTTGAACACCGACGACGAGTTGCCAGCCTGTCGGTTTTCTATCGGTTAAATTTCGGGGAGTGTGCAATGGAACTGCACAATGTGATTCCACCTAGCCCTTTTCATCATCGGACTACAAGACGTACGGCAATGCGCCATCGGTACATGGTGGATATTCCACCCATACGCACAAAACGTTTTGAAAATACTTTCATTGTGCGTACAGCTAAGGAGTGGAATTCCCTGCCGGCGTCTTTGTTTCCTGATAGCTACAACCTAGGGGTCTTCAAGTCGAGAGTGAATAGGTTACTTCTAGGCAAGCGTGCTTCACCTTCGACCACATCATCACTTATCATCAGGCGAGATAGTGGTCAAACGCGAGCCTATACCCGCTTATCAGTCGAAATACCCATTTTGGCGAAAGACAAAGGTAATGTCTATTATGTCTGCTAATTAGCGGGTAACCGGATAACAAATAAAAAAAATAAAAACGATTCCCTCAACTTTTCTGTCACTGGCGCCACTTTCAAACTTCCTCCAATCAGGGACCGAAACCGGTACGATTAATACTGGTATGTTTCGGTTAGTTACAGTTATTTTAAGAGGTTACCTTAATTTTTAAATATTGAAAACAACCTTTATTCAAATCAAATCAAATCAGTTTATTCGCAATAAGTGTTGGTACAATTTTGATCTTAACATAAATAATAATACAGATCCATAACACTTAGTCATAACAATGTGACATGCAAACATTTGGGTTATTATTTATTTATAATCAACTAAATAATAATAATAAATAATTGTTTCGAGGTTATAGTTATAATAAGTAAATTACACTCGATTATATGTAGGTACATTATTAAATAATTTGGTTAAAAAAAAAAATGTCCGAGTGTAAATGATTATGATTGTTATTAATTTTTCAACCCCCTATTAAATATGTCGCTTACAGCGTAGAAATTCTTATCCAATAGCCATAATTTAAGATACCTTGAAAATTTATTAACTGGTAAGATCACAGAACAGACTCTTTTATCTGTTCTGTGGGTAAGATTTTAATAGTGTCAGGTATAGCACTGAATATGCGACCACACATTGCATAGCTATTTTTAGTATATAGTGCTGTTCTAGGGATTATAGGCAAAACTATTCTATTCTTGTGCCTATTACTTTTTGGATACAATTCATGAGCTTTTTAAAATAGTTCCGGGTGAATTTTAACAAATTTAGCGCATTCAAAGATATACAGGCTTGGAAGGATTAGTATCTTAAACTTTTTGAAAATGGGTTTGCAGGATTCCCATGGGCGTATTCCCGCTATGGCGCGGATGCATTTTTTCTGTGCGATAAACACTCTCTGACATTCTGTTGAGTAACCACAGGAAATAAGACCATATCTCAACACAGAATCAATGTAGCCATAGTATGCAGATAATACCGTTTTTAATGCTGATGTTATTGAGAGTTCATATAGAACGAACACGAATTTATTTATTTTGTTGCACACTTTATTGACGTGGGCTTTCCAGTTGCAGTGTTTATCAATCGTTTACTTCTTGTAATTTAAGTCCTCTATAATTGATGTCTAAAGAATTATTTTCTCGTCCATATGTACTAAATTGAATAAAATTTGTTTTTGTTAGGTTTACGCGTAGATTATTTTCGTCAAGCCATGTTATTATCGAATCAATTGTATTATTTATGTCACTTGTATATTTATTAATGTCAGTATTATTTGATGTCATTATTAACGAAATGTCATCAGCAAACAGAAAACAGGGGTGATTAGTAACTTCAGGAAGGTCATTTATATATAGTAAGAACAATAATTTGTCTCTCAAGATACAGGTTGCCCTAGTTTGAGAGGCAGGGTTCATTACTCAAAATGGTTGCAATGAAATAATTCTTGCAATATAGCTGTACGTTAACTGTAATGTAACCTTTCTTTTTGCACCAATAAACATTTTTTATTATTTTTTTTTATTATTAATAGGGAGCTGAGCACACCCCCTTGGGGCACACCAGACCTATTATGTTTATAGTTTGATCTGTAAGATTTTAGTTCTAGTTTACTATTAATTTTTTCGATTTATACACACTGCATTCTGTTATTTAAATAACTTTCTATCCATTGAAGAGCTGGGCCCCGTATCCCATACTTTTCAATTTTCTCTATTAGCAATTTGTGTGATACGAAGTCGAAGGCCTTCGACATGTCAAAAAATATGCCTGTTGTTTTAAGTCGCTTATCAAAATTATTAATGATTGTGTTTATTAGGTTAAAACATGCTAATGTTGTGGACTTTCCTTTTTGAAAACCGTATTGTTCTTCCCTTAGGATACTATGCTTGTCGATGAATTGATTAAGGCGTTTATGCAAAGCAGTTTCAAAGATTTTTGATATAATCGGTATGAGAGTAATAGGTCTGTAGTTATCGAGATCTTCCTTGTTACCTTTTTTGTGGAGAGGTTTTACAACCGATTGTTTAAGTAGGTTAGGAAAACATCCAGATTCAAAAGACAGATTCACAAAAAATGTTAAGACTGGTGTTAATTCACCAAAACAACACTTTAAAATTTTTGTTGCTAGTTCATCGTAACCAACCGAGTTTGTGTTGTTTAGAGATAACATAATTCTGTGTATTTCTTCAAGTCCATATGGATTTAGGAAAATACTATCACTAACAGATTGTTTAAGGCTAGCACGAGTATTTTTATGGGTATCGTATGTTAGGTTTATCCAATAGTCATTGAATGCTTCAGCAATTTTATCCGGGCTATTAATTTTAGTACTTTTGTTTCTTATGCTTTCTATGACCTGTTTGCTCTTACTACCGACGGACTCATTTTTTATCAGTTGCCATGCTGCCTTGCATTTGTTTTTAGAATTACTGATAGATTGATGATTAATTGTTCTAATGGACCCATGTATGCAACGTCGTAGGAGTTTAGAGTACTTTTTAAATTTTCTTTTATTTTCAGCTGATTTGTTAGCATAGTATTTGTTTCGTAATATTCTTTTGGTTTTGCAGCTTGCTCTAATACCTTTTGATATCCATTTTAAGGGTCCATCCCGGTTTAAAATTTTTATCCTCCTAAACGGGAAACATAATTTATAAAATAGATATATTAGCTCGTAGAACTTTTCGCAAGCTGCGTTAATATTGGATTCTTTAAATACCTCTGAAACCGAAAGTTTTTTTTTTTTTTTTTAAAAAAAAAAACGTTGCCCCACACTAGGAATTTCTTCCTGTATCGTGGGTGCGTTTACAAACATATAAACTCACATACACAAACACCCAGAGCCGGAACAACTATCTGTAGGTCATACAAATATTTGTTCCGTGCGGGAATCGAACCCGCGACACGCAGCGCAGCAGTCAATCGCTCAACCACTGCGCCAACCGTGCGCCCAAAGTTCAAAGTTCGGACATACACTCTTTAAATTTAGCAATGTGTTGTTTATTATAGTCTCTCCTACACGTTGAATATTTTGTCAAAGTTGTCTCTTTGTTTTTCACAGGTATATTCAATAACTGTGCAGTATTATGATCAGAAAGACCCAGGTGTAGGAGTTCACCTTTAGCCGATTTGATATTGCTGATTAGGTGATCTATACATGAATTTTGACGTGTTGGTTCCTGAATATGAAGCACTAGATCATAATTTTGAGCAATTTCGATTAACGCCTTAGATTTATTATTTAAATGTAGCGTGTTGATATTCAAGTCACCTGCTATAACAATTTTTTTCTTAAATTTACGTGATATAAATTGATGCACTGTCTCAAGTATTTCGAAAAACTTGGTAATGTTAGAAATCGGAGTTCTATATATGCATAAGATGAATAGATTTTGGTTCATGATCTCAATGCCACAACACTCAAAGATATTGTCAATACAGTGCTGAGTCAAGAATGATATTTCCTTGAATATGGTACCCTTTTTTACGAGGATGGAGACTCCACCACGCTTTTGTTTCTTGGTCCTGCAGTAAGAGGTGGCTAAGCTGTAACCAGAGACTTTTATAAGATTTTCATTTCCTCGTTCTATGAACGTTTCCGACAGACAAATAATATCTGGGCTCATTTTAAGATCCGAAAGCTCTAATAAATGTATCTCTATCAAATGAATTTTGCTTAGTAAACCGGCGATGTTTTGGTGAACTACTCTTAAGTTAGTCTCGAAAAAACGTCTGTGTACCCGTGACACAAGGGTCCTCTGTTTGCGACCTGTTTATGTGGTTTTCGTTAGAGGAAACAGATACGACTTCCTCGACGGATACCATCATAGTCTGTTTGAGTACAAGAGTCTTTTAAGCCGTCTATGTGAAAATACATCATGCATCTGAGCAGAGGGGTATTTTTTCAGATGTAATAACCGCTTTGTATGTTCAGAGTTTTTATAAAAACTTAAAAAATTTGAGTCGTAGTCAACCTGATCTAGAATAGAATAAATCCTGCCGCATAACCCATAAGTATTGAAAACGCTAAATTTTTCAGAGTAATCCACATAATATGTGCAGTCATTCGATTGCTTACTAATTAATCTTAAAGTATTATTTAATTTGTTTTCATTTAAGTGATCAGTTTTAGAGACTTTTAACACCAGACTTGGACATTTTATACATTTCAAAAATACACATAATTCAGTCATAATTTTAAACGGGTCAGCGTCATGTTCGCCAACGGTACACGGTACACGGTCTTCAGAAGATATATCGAACATTTTTGTGCTATTTAATATTTCCTCTATATTAGCTTTAGGCTTTATTATTGATATAAATTGGTATATATTGTGACGGTTGTATTGTCTTGATTCCAAAAGTTTTTGTGCCAGTCCCGCGCATTGCCTACTACCAAAGATAAATGCTCTTTTGTTAGCCCTTTGCCTTCGCATAACAGGCATTGGATAAGGCTGTGATTGATTGGGCTTTTCTTTCTGCGTTCGTTGTTATACTTGGTGTTTAGGCTTATTTAATGGGTTTGGTACAGGTTCGGGAATTTTGTTTGTCTCTATTATGGGTTGAATAATATATCCTATGTTTTCCTTCGTCATTGGGTTTAGTTGTCGTTTCTTTTTGGGTATCTTCGTCAGGGAATCGTCGTTTTTTATTAGTGTAGACGTCACAGGACTATTAGAACTGTTGGAAAAACTATCAGCCAGTCGCCGTCTTGCACTTTTTGTGGAACTGGAAGATATGTTTTTCCTTAGTGATGACAGTGGACTAGAACATAGATGTTTTAGTATGGCCATTTCTTGAGTCAAGCTAGTTATTTGCTTTTTTAGGTCAGAATTTTCGAGTATAATATTATCTAGCTCATTTTGTGTGCTTTCTTAACTTGATTTCAGCTGATTCAACTCGTTTCTCATTTCTTCTGTGCAACAGTTTTGTGATTTATTCTTCGTTCGGCCCGAAGTTTTGTCCCACATACCAAAAAATTCTTAGTTCGTCCCACATCATCATTGAAGTTCTGTTTCGTCCCATATTACAAGTACTTTAAAGGTACAGTCAATAAAAAAAACAGATTATTTGGAAGTCGGTAGTATTTTTTTGCAAAAAAGTACTTATTGTACTTTCCTAAAATAGGCAAGTTGTTTAGTAAGGTACCTATAACGCCGAATAGATTACCCGAATAACATGCAACTTGAACATAACCGGTGAAATGAGAGTTCTGCGTACCCCTTTATAGTGTACTGGCGTGATGTTATGTTATGAAATGGTATAAACAATAAACAGACATGCGATTGCAGCAATCCCGAATGATTTGCCTTTATTTATTGAAGACTTCTGTTGTATATCTCCGAAGTTCTTCATCAGATCTTCACCAAATTGAAATGGGACCAATTTCGATACATACTCTTTCAAACAAAAAAAGATTTTTTTAAATCGGTCCACAATTGACGGAGATATCGGTGAACAAACAAAAAAAAAAAAAAAAACATACAAGAAGTCGATCATAGAACCTCCTCCTTTTTGGTAAGTCGGTTAAAAAATGATATCAATTTGTCTCATCATTATCTAGTCTTGTATGGAAACAAAAATGTAAAAAAATAATATACTTGAAAGTTATGAGCGTCGAAAGTTCCATATTTCAAAACTAATTTTAACGCATCTTTGGGTGGAAATAAATACCATACAAAGAAGGTAAATTACAAAACGGCCTCCATACAGGGATAGATTAATAATTCAAAAATCCAATAATGTTATTTTATAAATATACATTTTTAGGGTTCCGTAGCCAAATGGCAAAAAACGGAACCCTTATAGATTCGTCATGTCTGTCTGTCTGTCCGTCCGTATGTCACAGCCACTTTTTTCCGAAACTATGCTGTTGAAACTTGGTAAATAGATGTATTCTGTGAACCGCATTAAGATTTTCACACAAAAATAAAAATAAAACAATAAATTTTGGGAGTTCCCATACTTGAAACTAAAACTAAAAATATTTTTTTCTTCAAACCCATACGTGGGGGGTATCTATGGATAGGTCTTCAAAAATGATATAGAGGTTTCTAATATCATTTTTTTCTATACTGAATAGTTTGCGCGAGAGACTCTTCCAAAGTGGTAAAATGTGTGTCCCCCCCCTGTAACTTCTAAAATAAGAGAATGATAAAACTGAAATAAATATATGATGTACATTACTATGTAAACTGCCAGCGAAAATTGGTTTGAACGAGATCTATTCAGTAGTTTGTTTTAATATGTCATAAATCGTAAACCGCAATTTACCAAGTACGGAACCCTTCGTGCGCGAGTCCGACTCGCACTTGGCCGGTTTTTTTTATTTATGATGGGTTTGCTCTTGACTTTAGTCTAGGTCAGAGGTGACAGAGACAGAGTCTACGATGGAGTGAGCTTACCCAGAAGAAGCCTGTTCACTCTAACTTTGAAGTGATTCGGGTTGAATGCGTTCGGAAAAACAGACGCAGGTAGTGAGTTCCATTCATTCGCAGTGGTCGGTGCGAATTGGTGGAATGGCAACAAGGTAAGGATGGTAACTTGCAGTGCGTCTAGATGTCCGATGGTAGAAGGGGGCTGGTGGGATGAGGTCGTGGAGCTCTTGAGCACACTCACCGAAGTACAGTCTGTAGAAGACCGACAAGCAGGCAACCTTGCGGCGATGAGCTAAGCTATTAAGCTTGGCATCCACCAGTTCAACGTCGCCGATGAGCCTCTTGGCTCTGCGTTCCACCGAGTCAAGCGCGGCAAGCTGATACTTTGCTGAGCCATCCCAAAGGTGGCTGCAATACTCCATGCAGGATCGTACTTGCGCTTTGTATAGGGTTAAAAGCTGTCCAGGCGTGAAGTATCGCTTCACTCTATTTAGGATGCCCAGTTTTTTGGCCGCAATTTGGGCTTTGTACTCAATGGATGCGCCGAAGTTGAAACTGGATGTCAACTCCATGCCTAGGAGCTCGAGCCGATCAGTCACAAGAACAGACGCACCCCGGCAAGTAGGAGTAAGATCGAAAAGTCTCCTTTTAGCGGTAAAAAGGCACGCTTGTGTTTTGGTGGCGTTAAAGGAGACCAGATTTTCATCACCCCACTGGGAGACAAGGCTTAAGGTCAAATCTGTCCGCCTCACCATAGCCTCTCTCAAGGAACGAACTTCATCCACGCTGGCTTTTGCGCTGGACAAGTATCTCTCTGAAACAGTACTGATCTTTGATATTTGATCTTGTTTTGATGTATGACTGATGTTTTGTATGACAATATAATTTAGAATATGTATTTTTTTTTGTATTATATTTTTATTGAATTTGATTATGAATTATGGTTTGGATTATCGAGTTTATAGTTTGATTTGTGTTTTTTTTTTGGTTTGTTTTTTGGTTTTGATTTTTGTTTATATTAATTTTGAATTTTTATTTTATTTTTCAATGATTTTGACCATATAATTTTGATTATTTACATTATGGTTTTGGTTTCTGACAATTTTATTAATAATATCTTAATTATTTAAGTTAGATTTATATGTAGGTACTTATCCATTTGTATTTTTGTTTAATCTACTTTTTCTGATTTGTATTGTATAATTCATAGTTATCTCAGGGCAGCAATGTTACGATGAGTGTTATGTACGCCGTACTTGTCATATGCATTGGTCCAATATTTGTATATATTGTTTTGTCGATTTGTAATGCATGTGATGTGGCTGTGCTATATTTCAAATAAACAAATAGTACTGTCATCTGCGTACCCAACAATACCAGGCAGAAGTAGGTCATTGATGTGCAGCAGGCAAAGAGTTGCAGAGAGAACAGACCCCTGAGGAACGTCGGCATCGATAGCCATAAGGTCAGAGGAGCAGCCGTCAATGACTACTCGGATCGACCGTTCATTAAGGAAGTCTGATATCCAGCTACAAAAACCAGCGGGGATGCCATAGGCAGGAAGCTTACAGAGTAGACTTGCGTGCCAGACCCTGTCGAAGGCCTTCGAGATATCAAGCGATACAGCAAGAGCTTCGCCGTGTCTCTCGATGGCTTCGCCCCAGCAGTGCGTGACATACACGAGAAGATCGCCAGTTGACCGTCCCTGGCGAAAACCATATTGACGGTCACTGAGGAGATTATTGTCTTCAAGGTAGGTCAGCAACTTACTGTTCAGTACCCTTTCCATAACTTTGCACAGTATGGCATCGCCATTACCTAATGGCGATCGGACGGTAATGGGTAGGGTCAGCACGGTTGCCTTTTTTGGGCACTGGTTGCACATTTGCAAGCATCCAGGATTTCAGCACCGTTCTTTTAAGAAGAGAGAGGCGGAACAAGCGTATCAACACAGGAGACAGTTCAGGCGCACACTGCCTCAGCACTCTCGCTGGAATACCGTCAGGCCCGCTGGCCTTATTCACGTCTAGACTGCACAATACTCTCCGGAACTCTTTAATGTGCACAGCAATCGCCGGCATCGAAGAGTCGCAATGAGGTACAGAAGGTGGTTGCTTGGAGCCAGCGTCCAGACGCGATTGTTAGCGAAGAGAGATGCAAATAAATTTGCTTTCTCACTTGCGGAGTAAGCCAGCGACCCATCAGGTTTCAGCATTGGAGGTAAAGTGGGACGACAGAAATTCGTTTCAACCGCTTTAGACAGGGACCAAAACTGTTTACTACACGGAGGATGCGATGCCAGCTTGGCCCCAATACGTCCAATATGGTCAAACCGCGCCCGACGCAGAACCCGCTTGCAGAACTTGGCTGCAGAATTAAAGGCTCTTTTCCTCGCGCGAACCCTACGCGCTCTTACTTTGCGGTCGCGGGCCCCGACCCAGGCTTGGTAGGCAGACTCTTTTCGGGCCTCAGCGTGGGCACATTCTGCATTATACCAAGGTCGGGATTTGTGACCGAGCGGAATGTCGGAGAATGGAATGAAATACTCCATTCCCTGCCGAATCACATCCGCAATCGCGTCCGCACAGCTCGAGGGGTCACCCGAGAAGAAGCACACATGCCGCCAAGGATAAGACGCATAAAAGTGCCGCATCTCGTCCCAGTCTGCTGACTCGTGACTCGCCATACTCGCCTCGTGCCTCTAGGATTCTCATCTGGAGGAGAGCAAGTCGACACGGATTTTACCAGACAGTGGTCAGACGTTCACAGCGGGGCTGAGACCGATACCGAATGACTGTCCGGATCAGTTGTCAACAGAAGGTCTAAGCAATTGGGTGTATGGCCGTCAACATCCGGTACACGCGTTGCCACATTCACCAGCTGGGTTAGATCTAGCGATAAAGAAAACTTGCGCGCCTCTAACCCGGCATGGTCAGTTTTCCGGTACGGGTACAACCATTCCTTATGATGGGCATTAAAGTCCCCCAGAAGAAAAAGCTTCGCTATTGGGTCCCGTTGCTGGGCCAAATCAGCCGACTCCATGAGGCAATTAAAGAGCGCCGTTGTCTCCTGGTCACCAGTGTGCGATCGGTAGACGCCGATGTAGAGAGACTTCTCCACGCCGGTATCCACAAGTAGCCATATGGCAGAAAAACCCGATTTTTCAAAGCAACGGACACGACGACAACATATGTCATCGCGGACGTACACACAGACCCCAGCCTGCTTCTTGAACTTGTGTTAACGCCACGTCCAATGGGGTTGTTATCTTCGTCTCCGTTAGGAAAAACAGGTGCGGCTTCTCGGTCTCAAGGTGGTGGTGGACCGGATCGAGATTAGAGTGCAACCCCCTGATGTTAGTGAGGTGCACTTTTAGTGGGAGGAAGTGCAGCCGTTGTTTCACCATATTCTTCTTTGCTTTGGCCATGATGATAATGTAGAGTTTGCTGGGGAAGAAGCTGAACTGTCGAGGCGCTGCTCAGTGTACCCAGTGGAACACCGGAGCTAACCCAACCTATAGGGAATCACTTGGAGACTGCGGGGACGCCCGAACCTCCCCGGATATGGCCACCGGGTCCTCCCATCCAGTCGCCAACTGGCACGGTGGAGCATACCGGGATTTTTCGCGAGTTGGCGGGGCAGCCTTTGGCACGTGGCTGGCGTGCTACTTGGGCCCCCTACTGACTGCAGTCGGCCAACGGATGGCACCGTGCTTCGGATCCCGCTACCCTCCAAAATGAGTTACCTGGCAAGCTTTGCCCAGAGACCAAAACCGGTTCTGAACAGCGCAACTGACATCCTCCTTCTGCCCCAAAGGCACTGGCAGTCCCACACACCGACGAAACACAGCAAGCTGCTTGGCGCCGGACACCGGTGGGATGGTGGTCGCGAGCCAGGCGGCCCCTTGCGGAGCCTACCACCGCTTAAGTGGGATCGTTCAGCCGTACCATAGGCAAGCCTGTGGTGCCGTTGCCCGGGATAGACCGCTAGGAGGTAAATCCCATACCCACCCCATACATTTAGTTTTTGATCATGATATCTAGACTCCCAAAGGTCTGTTTATAAAATTTCGCGCGCTCGTTTTCAAAAGTGCTAATACGTACGCGAACTAGCTTCTTACTACTCATCACAGCATCTATTTTTTTTATACGTCGCCAACTATGCTAAAGCTCGTAGTAGATGCGGAATCATGTCTTATACATCATTGGGCTCTCTTTAATATTATATTGGGTGTGATGTGTTGATGTCACATTAAAGCATATTCGGGCTCCTGAAGTTCTCACTATGTTATTATCATAAATACTGATTTAAATCAAAGTCAACTTTGATTTACCAGCATTATCGAAGATTGAATGGGCACCTCTAGGTACCTACATACTTCGTCAACATTAATAATTACCGTAGGATAGCTGCCTACCAGATGATTAAGTGACGATGTTTGCTCTGTAATTTGTACAGCTAATGGTAATGATAGTAGAATTTTGTGATAAACGGAGTCGACGTTCATGTACCTACGTCGATGATTTTAAAATTGTATATAATATTTTATTTAAAACATTATTGCACTCTTGTATCTTTCAGAACATTTTCTGACATCAATCAAAATCAAAATTAATAATTTTTATTTCACATAGGCATACATGGGCACTTATAAAACGTCGACAAAATGTGCACGGTTCGGGTTGGTCGATTCCTATGGAGAAGAACCGGCAAGAAACTCCATGGTTACTCTTTTAAAAAAATTGTTTGGTTTTACAATATTTCCATGTTACAGCAGTACTCAGATGGGGGGACAACGCAGGCCCGACAATAAGTCGTAAGAAAATAAAACAAAAAAATATTATATAATAAATAAACAAAAGATATAAAAAAAAAAAAAGTTAAACTACATAAAATGTTAACAAATGTTAACAATCTAGAAATCTAGAAGGCCTACAATGTTCACACATTTACAAAACAATCGGTAAAAGAATCTATACAAAGTATAACAAGACTAAATTTAACATGTGGCACAAATGTTGTTATTAGTGCTGTAACTATTCTTAGCAAAGAGCTATAAAGATAATTGAAAACCATTGTAAAAGGTCTTATTAAATGAAGAAAAAATGAGATTGAGAATAGTTAGAAACATCCACATATTTGTGCCGTTTATGAGTTACCAGGGAAGCCGCATGCGCAGAAGAAGCTAAAACGCGCAGAAGAAGCTAAAACCAAATATTTTTATCTTCAACGTAGTCCTTGATTTTATAATATGCTTTTTTAATAAGGACACGTTTGATGTGATTTTTGAACTTTCCATCGGTCAGTTCTATAACTGACTTTGGCAACTTGTTATAAAAGCGTATACTGTTTATAAGAAAAGACTTGCTAGTTTTCGTTAATCTGAATTAGGGTATTAAAATTTCGTGTTTACTGCGTGTATTTAAATTATGGAAGTCGCTTCTAGTTTTGAAAAGCCCTCGATTTTTGCGGACATATAAA
Organism: Orthosia gothica; assembly: GCA_949775005.1. NCBI lineage: Eukaryota > Metazoa > Arthropoda > Insecta > Lepidoptera > Noctuidae > Orthosia > Orthosia gothica. The sequence goes on from OX459059.1 coordinate 19,925,200, forward strand.
ATACATTCTAAAATACAAAGTGAAGGTAGAGTCAGTATATCGATCTCTTTAAATTTTTCTCTGAGGGTCTCGCGAGGACCCAATAAAGTTGTTAAAGCACTCAAGAGTATGCTGCAATTAATGTAATCAATTCGATTCTAGTACTAATCTCCTTCCAACAAAACCATAAAAATGAGAAATAATTATTGATAGCGTGCATCTCCTCGTAAAGTGTTCATTAATTATTTTTTGTACTAACACTAGAAGTTTGGAATTGGAATATTTGAAATTGACTCTATTTTAGATGGATCTGGTTGGAGACCTTTATTTGAAAACACATGTCCATAATATTTAACTGAAGTTTGTAAGAGTTTTGTTTTAGTTCTATTTAACCTGTTATTATATTTTTGTAATCTGATAAAAAAATGAAGATTTTTGTTATGATCTATATTGGCTTCTGTAATTGTATCCCCAACTCCATATACAAGCAGATCATCGACCAGTGCCTCAATACCATTTAAACCCTGAATCATTTCACTCATTTTTAACCCCCGCCGGAAAAAGAGGGGTGTTATAAGTTTCACGTGTGTTGCACACAGCATCTGTGTATCTGTGTGTCTGTCTGTGGCACCATAGCGCCTCAACGGATGAACCGATTTAGATTTAGTTTTTTTTGTTTGAAAGGTGGTTTTGTCGAGAGTGTTCTTAGCTATGTTTGGATTAAATCGGTTCAGCCGTTCAAAAGTTACGCGCGTTTAACTGTTTGCATCGGGCTGTTTTCGCAAGATAAATGTGTCGGGGGTTTTTAAATTTTGAAATTTTACTTGTTATCATATCATAACATGGAATCATTAAGAGATGTTTTCAGAATCGAGGGTTTCCTGACACTGACGGGTATTTATATACTGGAATTATGTTTATTTGTTAAGAATAATATGCAATATTTTGATTTAAAATCAAATTCAAAAATAAACATTCGGAAACAATATAAATATGACATTAATTTACAGTCTATTAACAATATGATGTATTATAAAAGTACCTGTTACTGCTATTCGCGTGTACAATAAGTTACCGCCAGCAATTAAGACGGTACCCTGACCAAAAAATCGGCATGAGATATGAGCGTTCCTATTGGTATAGCGGCACTGGTGGCGCATGAATTACAGTAGTGAATACGCCCAGATTTTAGAATAAAATCTTAGTAAAATCGAATTTTGGTCTTTTGAAAAAAATAATTCTACAAAAATGTTCGTTATTAAATTGTCTATCCATTAGTGTTAGTACAAAAATAATCAATGAACACTTTACGAGGAGATGCATAAAATCAATAATTATTTCTCATTTTATGTTTTTTTGGGAGTAGATTAGTGAAATATATACAACATTTAAAAAAAAATTAAATCTACCATTTTAGAATCAATATTATGTAGAAATTAAATGTATTTTTATTAATTGATATTTTAAATAACGAGTAGATAGCTCCTAAAAACAGCACAAAAAACGGCTAGCGCGGCGTTTTGCTCGGGGTACCGCCTTAAGCAATTAAATGGAAATATGTTTAAAGTAAATTGAAAAAAATGTTAATTGATAATGTATTTTATAATCTGCATGAGTTTTTTGATAAAAATAATATTTGTAAGTACCTAATTTCTAAATACTATTGCATATCCGACTTGGGTAGACTGTTGAAACTAAAAATGTAATGTTTATTAATAAGAACTTAATGTACACAGTTATGCAATAAATATATCTTTATCTTTATCTGAAAATGATCTAGTGCTGAAGATATGCCAAAGGGAAGGACCTTCCACCAGTATTTACCAAATGGTGTCCAAAATGTTGTTAATTTACTACTTTTTTGAGATAGTTTCAAATGCCAAAATCGTTTTTTGATATCAAATGTAGAGAATATTGTAGCTCTGCCTAGCTCTGGTAGGATTTCATCAACTGTAGTATATTGATGATTAGGCCTTTTTACCCGACTGCCGAAGGAGGGTAATGTGTTTATCAGTCTATGTATGTATGTATGTATGTATGTATGTATGTATGTATGTATGTATGTATGTATGTATGTATGTATGTATGTATGTTTGTTCCTATGTGGCGTTCCAGAGACCAAACGCGTTGGCCGATTTTGATGATTCATACGTCAATCGATGCGTCTTAACCCTGCGAGTGTCATAGGCTACATTAAAATTGGATAATAGAAAAATGGCGGATTTTGGGTGCCATATTGTGGGGGCCTAAATTTTTTTCTTCTTCCAAATCCATCGTGTGGGGTATCCAAATAAAGGGCTTTAAGAGGTGATTTCAAAAATGTATAACACTTATATGTTTAAATTATCTAATTCGAAAAAAAACGAACTAAAAAGTTATAAATAAAAAAACTTAATTCAAAAAATCAAAAAACCCGACTGCTTCAAAAGCGAACTAAAAAGTCGTAAACAAGGAAAAAATCATGCTGTGCAGGAGGAGGATACATCTGGTTTTGGTCAGCCAGCTCGCGCGTATGTATCCTCCGACTGCACAGCATGATTTTTTCCTTGTTTACGACTTTTTAGTTCGCTTTTGAAGCAGTCGGGTTTTTTGATTTTTTGAATTAAGTTTTTATAGCTTTGTTTAAAGGAATTGTGATAGGCATATTCTCAAGTTATCTTTCTTTTTTATAATAAGTATATTGCTAATCCAATCTAATCAATCTGTGTGACTATCTTCTTCTTCTAATCTCTTTAATTCAATTCAATTCAATTTATTCATGAACAATTTACATTGTGTTTGAACTCTTAATCTAAATAAATAAATAAAATCACATTCATTAAAATTATAAAACTAATTAACACATTCATAATACAATAATTTACCAAATACAATTTAAACATTCAATACAGTCAAAAATTCAAGCAATTACATAATTATTATTACCCAGTCTCACATTATCCAATATCAAATTTAAAACGTGGATATGTCATCGTCTAGCGAATACAGACATTTCTCCAATAGGAACGCCTTGAGTGTCGACTTAAATGAGCTCTTATAAATTTTGGTTTTTATTTCCAGTGGCAACCTGTTAAAAATCCGAACTGCTTGATATTGAGGACTATGTTGAACAATATTAAGCTGGGGTACTATTTTGTTTTTAAAATCTTTTCTTCGCGTACTTTCCCTCAAATGTCTCTCCTCATCCGTTTCATATGTATGCAGGCATTTTTTAAAATTCACCAGCAGTACCAAAACATAGAGGCTGGGCACAGTAAGAATATTTAAATTTTTAAAGTGTGGCCGACAGCTCTCTATTTGTGATATCCGGACCATGGTTCGTATGGCTCTCTTTTGGAGTACAAAGGCTCTCTGGCAGTTATATTTAAAACTATTCCCCCAGAACTGAACACTATATCTCAACCTTGATTATATTAGAGCATAATATACCATTTTAAGGTGTTTTATGTCTATTTCATCCGTAAGACTGCGTAAAACATAACACGCTGAGGAAATATACGAGTCAATGGCTTGCAATTCCCTTTTCCAATTTAAACATTTATCAATGTATACCCCTAGAAACTTTACCTCATCAACTATGTCAATTTTAAATTCATTAAGTGTGATCGTCATATTTTCTTTATTACGAGCTGTTGTACTAAATAATATTATTTTGGTTTTATCTGTGTTAATTATGAGCTTGTTACTTTCAAACCAAGAATTAAAAACTTTCAACACCGCATCAACCTTAGCGGAAAGCTCCTGTATATCATTGGCCTCAACTATTGCGTTGGTGTCATCGGCAAAAACTGTCAGCGGTGTGTCGGGAAATATTGAATTAATGTAATTAATTAAATCATTTGTAAATAATATAAACAAAATAGGCCCCAAAATCGATCCTTGGGGTACGCCCGCCACTATATCCTGCATAGAAGATTTATTGCAATTGCTACTACTATTTGCTTGCATATTACTAATATCCACATACATTTTCCTGTTCCTTAAATATGATGAGAAAAGTTGCAAAGTTTTACCTCTCACCCCATAATGCTCCAATTTTGCAATGAGCAATTTGTGGTCAATTGTATCAAAGGCTGAGCTCAAATCAAGAAAAATGCCAGCTACCCTCTTTTTCCTATTCAATTTGCTAATAATATCTTCCACCAATGTATATGTCGTCGTGATATGATGAAAACAGGGAATTGATCAAATCTCTAAGCGATTTGATCAAATCACGGAGGATGTTAAAATAATAACACGTTTTTATCATTTCCCTAAACAAATCTGGTGATTTGACAAATCCCAATAAAGAAATCTAGTGATTTGAACAAACCCCTAAATTGATTCAGTGAAAAGATAATAAAACATGTAACAAAGTCGACGTAGCCCCGCTGCGCGGGGCTCCTATTTCTGTCTGCAGGGTCAAAAGTAACCTAACACGAACGAGATGACGGGAGCTGCGTTCGCTCGCTTTGCTCGCTCACTTCAGCTCCCGTCATCTCGTTCGAACCTAACCTGTCCGTGTCGGGGTGCCCTAAGTTCCCGAGCTCGCTTCGCTCGCTCTTGGACTGATTCTTTGACCATATAACATAACGCAGCCGATTACCTCGGAAAGCAAAGTACAAAATAAACCTTTAAATTACTACAGAAAAGTTATTTTTGTCATTTCACTGAACCAATTTTGAGATTTGTTCAAATCACTAGATTTCTTTATTGGGATTTGTCAAATCACCAGATTTGTTTAGGGAAATGATAAAAACGTGTTATTATTTTAACATCCTCCGTGATTTGATCAAATCGCTTAGAGATTTGATCAATTCCCTGTTTTCATCATATCCCTGCGACATATATACCAAAGACCTTATACGTATTTCTTACTACGAAGTATAAGGTCTTTGATATATACGGACATGTCAAGGTTGATTGTGTCATTGTAAATATATGTTGAATTTTGTTAAACAAAACCTAAATGCGCGTATATTTTTTACTTCAAAAATGGAAACAGCAATACGACCATGGCTATGTAAATCCTTTTGCGGGAACTGTAGGTACACGTTCCTCGTCGTCAGACAGAGAGCGCGCCAGAGTCCACGGACCGCATACCACTCCGACTGAGCATGTTTAGCATTGACACATTGAGGTACTAATGCATTGACAAGAGTTTATGCATCATAAAGCAAAACTGGTGTCATATTATTTCATCATAATTATTGATTCATTGTAATGTCGTTTCCTTCTGGTATCTCAGACCCTTTCGTTTCATAATTTTGATTCCGTCCGTTTCCTTGTCTATAGATATTAGTTGAGCCGACATCGGCTTCACCCCCGGGAAGAGTACATAAACCTGGTACCTATAGTCTTCGTGATTTCGAACATCTTTCAAAGGTTTCCGTACATTTTTAAAACGGCCTGTGTTTTTTGACGAGGACTGCGGCTCGGTGGCTGAGGCGGTTTTCGTCCAGCGCGGAGCCCCGACGAGTGGCTGAAGTATCATTTTTTAATCACATTATTTTTCGTTTTAGAGTTACGTAGTTTAGCTTACCTTTTAAGTTTCTGTTGTTTAAGACATATTATACCACTGACTTAGAAACCTATGGACTTGCCATACCTACGAAATTAGCGTGCATACCTACAAAAATCGGGCACATAAAATGGCTGCCTTGTAGGGTTGTAACTGCGAGAAACATGCGCAGCTGATATCGATGTAAATATCGACCTTAATGAAATTGAATACGTTGTTGTTCTACGATATAATAATGTTATAACAATATAATATGATCAAACCAGGCCCATAGAAACCGAAGTAGCTAAGGGTATAGAGTATTGTATGACTGGTAATATACAGGGTGGGCAAAAATATATCCTGGATCAAACGAAATAGCGATTGTTGGGGATACTGGAAGATGTTTTTCTTTTGACCTGCTAGAAAAAGCCCCAAATATCGCCCTGTTTCGTTTAATTCACTATTTTTGGCCTTCCATATACCTAACTCATTAAAAACTAAAATGTATTTTGTTTTGTATCAAGTCAAATCAGCCTATCGCAATCCACTGGACATAGGCCAAAGGGGTAGTAATAATAAATAATACCAGCTTGTAACTGTCCCACTGCAGGGTAAATGCATCTTCTTATAGTAAATAATAATATTTTGTTATCTTCCTGCTTTTCGAACAACTTAATTTATGTAAAATAATAACAATATTTTATGTAAAAAAGACATTTATTCATTTTTGAACAAAATTAACTTATTGAAATTCACTATTTTATTTATTTCTATAAAGCCAGGTTCGGCATTAACATGTTGGTACCATTTGCTTAAAGTGCGAGTGTGTCAAACAAGTATTGTCGGTATTACTTATAAAATCATACGCTTTCGGCTAAAACAAATTGAAGCGTAAGGGCAAATTTTCTTAATTCTTCAGAATACTTTTTTTCTAAAGTAGGCCATTAGATTTGACAATTTGCTTTTTAAGAAATCCTTATGCATATTTCTCCAGTATGAAACTGCCTTCATTATTGATATATTTAACTTTCTTAAGGTCTTGAATAATATTAGAAATCTTTCCATCATATCACCGGACCTTTTCATTTAAAGTTCTCACTTTTTGCTTTAGTAAAACCCATTTCTTTGTGAGATACACATATATATATAAGCAGGTTGTTGTGAGGAACATATTTGCCTAGGCTGAAAAAGAAAACATTCGCATAATTCTATTACTTATTTACATATTTAATTCATTTAAAGAAATACTGTCAATTAAAAAGTATGTAACAAGATGTGTTGAAATTACTGTGTTTTGCAACTTTTGTTTAAAAACATACCAGTAAAGTCGATGTGGGCACTACTTGAGGTAACCTTATCACATCGAGGGTTCTGTTAAAACAAGATTCCTCAAAGTGCATGGAGCAGATATGCCACATTTTATGTCTAGAGTTTGTATTTTCATAACCAATAGCTTCTATCCATTTCTTCTTTAAAGTTTCGTTTCCAGGAAATCTGTGGATTAAAATATCATTGCAATGTATTTTACATACTATAAATTTTATCGATACTTATCGTATGCGAACATCGACCATCACTAACCTTACATGTCAACAAATATTGTAGGTAAACAATGCAAAGAAATATAGAAAATAATAACGTTTTATGCCATACAAACATGACACAGGTTCGAATAATATTCAAAAATACCATCTTGTAACAATATTTAACACAAAATTCGACCGGATTAGTGAAAACTAGTTACTAACCTGTGCAGAGTCAATTTAGGCTGATTTTTATTTTTTGTCGAACCAGACTGTTTTAAACAATACGAGGGCATGATTTTCCTATTAATGTCCAAACTCAGAACACCAAAATAACTAGTTTCTAGACGTATTTCCATAAAAAACAACAAAAATATTCTGAACAAGCAACTGCACAACTACCACAGCACAACTACCACAACAACAAAGAGTACTTTCGGCGCATAAAATGGCGACCGGTCACGCATAGGTATGATGTTGACGTCACTCAAAAGTGTTGCCAACACTTGTGTTGTCAATTTAGTCCTTGACAAACATTTAGATGTCTCTCTTTTCATATGCAGCTCTTGGTTAGTTAAAAATAAACAAAACGCTTTTTGACATGTTTGTGTCGATATGATATATATTTGTATAACTATTCTTCATATAGTAGAATATGCCGTCTCCATAGTTTTTCCTACCTCATTGTATTATACCTTACCTATATTTCGTTATGAAATCGAACTTTGAGTGAATGTTTAAGCCACCATTAAACCGGTTGGCACTCATAAGTTATATCTTACAAAATATAGAATAGAAAAGAAAGAAAGAAAAACCTTTTAATGCTGTAGGTACTGACATTCTACTGTTGCATCGTTACCTAATTTTAATAACTACATAGTAAGTAAGAATAGAATAGAATATTATAATATACTTTAATGTACACCATACAAGTTATAGACATAAGTAAGTAAGTTGACTTTCCTCGTTCTGTTCGAGCGAGATCAGCGCATTCGGTGTCTATCAGTTGTTGTTAGTGTGGCACTGATATCGGCCGCCCGGTACCCAGTACTGATAGTGCGTGAGTCACGCTCACCGTGCTCATCCTAATCGTCTTCCGAGAACCTCATTATAAAGCACACAAACAAGTCTGAGGGGCGGCTCGTTGTTTCCACTAAACTGAGTAAACAAACATGTTTGTCGAATTGTGTCAACATTACTGCCACACGGGGACACAACAGATAACAGTAGTAACTGGTTTTTTATCCTCTATAGGCTTGCGCTTGACCACTATCTCACCTGATTGTAAGCGATGATGTGGTCGACGCGAAGCACGCTTGCCTAGAAAAACTCTATTCACTCTTGACTTAAATCCGAGTACCCCTAGATGGTAGCTATCGGGAAACACAGACTCCTGCAGGGAATTTCTCTCCTTAGCTGTACGGATTATGAAAGTGTCCCCAAAACGTTTTGTACGTATGGGTGGGATATCCACCATGTACCGATGACGCATCACCGTACGTCTGGTAGCCCGATGATGGAACGGGCTGGGCGGAATTCGATCATGCAATTCGATCGCACACTCTCCGAAATGAATCCGATAAAAAAACGACAAGCTGACAACTCGGCGACGATGTTCAAGGCTCTGGAGCTTTGACTTGACAGTCCCTCATTGCCGATGAGTCTCTTGGCCTGCTTTTCGATCGACTCTAGTGCATCAAGCTGCCCGGCGAGCACGGCCTACTGTGACGTGGCTTAAGTCACACTTTTTATCACAGTTTGGGCGATAAAGCCATTTTGTCTTAAATGCTAGCACTGAGGCGTGAGATATTTTCTTGACTTGTGGCATAACTTCTTGATGTTAATTTTTTTTCCTTTTCGGAAATTTTCCAATTTTATTGCAGTTTCAGTTTAACCTTGGCCATAAAAACCATTTAGGTTCTGAGAAGCACACACTGTTTCCGAATGATCGGCCTCCGGATCTTATTTAATTTTGCAAAACGCTCTATATTTCAAAAATGGTATCTCAAAAACGGTATGTCCTAGGCAAAAAATAACCAAAATTTAGCCCCCACCTTTGCTACCCCCATCCTATCAGCATGCTACACCCATCCTAGCAGCATCCCAACATGAATTTATGTTTTTTTACTTTGCATGGTTTTCGACATGAACAACAAATTCTTAACAGAAAATATTTTCGGTCATGACAAGTTATGATAAAATATTTCATGTCTTGCAATTTGCACGGGACAACCATGTGACATAGTTTAAAGACGCGACATGCCTTTCTTGTTGTTGACTTCAAAGTGCGACATAATCTGAATAGACGACCAAATACCAGGCCCCTCAGAAAGTATTGCGAAAAAAAAATTTTATATATGGGAGACTGGCCAGTTATAATGTTTTTCGAAAATATGATTATTTATAAGTAAAAATAAGTAAGTTCCAATTTCAAAATTTCCCTCCACATTTTTTGCGAGTTAATTCAAAGTATTGTGTCTCACTGAAATATGGATCTGCGCCGGGAACATTTTAGAGCTATGATTTTATACGATTTCAAGTGTCGCCTGAAACCGGATGAATCGTACGATAGACTTCAAATGGCATTCATGGATGAAGGCCCTTCCAAGGCAACCGTGTATCGTTGGTATAACGAATTCAAGCGCGGTCGACCAACTTTGGGGGATGACGAAAGAAGCGGTCGCCCTTTGACGGCTGTTACCGAAGAAAACGTGCTAGCAGTGAAAAATTTAATCCAAGACAATAGGCGAATTAAATATCAGGAGATTCAACACATATTGAAGATTGGATCGGGAAGCGTTCACGAGATTCTACACAGCCATCTTCGCGTGAGGAGGATAGTATCACGCTGGGTGCCGCACAACCTCACCGATGCTCAGAAGCAGGCCCGGGTGGAATGGTGCCGTGATATGCTTAACAAATTTGAAGCAGGCTCGTCTCGGCGTGTTTACGACATCGTTACAGGTGATGAGTCCTGGATTTATCAATACGACCCAGAAACCAAGCGCCAGTCGACTGTTTGGGTGTTTCAAAATGAGCCAACGCCTACCAAAGTGAAGCGATCTAGAAGCGGGGGTAAGATTTTGATCGCTAGCTTTTTTAATTTGACTGGCCACTTGGTATCAATTCCCTTACGGGATCAAAGAAGCATTAATGCCGAATGGTATACTACCAAATGTTTGCCAGAAGTTTTCTCTGTTATAAGCAACAAGCGACCAAACACAGGGCTCCGCGGGCTACTGCTCCACCACGACAATGCACCTGCGCACACCGCACTCAAAACGAGGGACTTCCTGGACAGCACGCCAGTCAAACTCCTGGGTCACCCTCCTTACAGCCCTGATCTAGCACCGTGTGACTTCTTTTTATTCCCAAAAATAAAAAATCAGCTCAAAGGGATACAATTTTCGTCGCCGGAAGATGCGCTGGCTGCGTTCGAGCAGGCTGTAAACGAGGTGTCTGCGGCGGACTGGAAAAAGTGTTTTGAAAACTGGTTTAGGCGCATGAATCTTTGTATAGAGGCTGGTGGAAAGTACTTTGAAAAGATTTAATAAAAATATATGTACGTATAGAACAATTTTTTTTAGTTTCGCAAAACTTTCTGAGTGTCCCACGTAAAATAATACGTATAAAACTGTGCCATTCATACAGATAAACAACTTTTCAATTTTGTTGGTAACATATTAATATTTGACCCACGACCATAGACTTATGCACACTTTATATTTTTCTTTGTTTGTTTGTTTGATGTGTTTTTAGAAATATATAATTATTGTGAAAATTTTAATAATTGTGTTCGCGACGATACGTCACCATTTAGATAGATAGTCGTATGTAAAATGTAAATAGTATTGACAGACACACGTCTGCTCACCCCAGAGCGCCATCGCATACTAAGCGATGTCGGTAGGTGAAAAAACCTTTTATAGTAAAGCCCGTAACTAATTGTCGTTCATGTTTTTGAGACACTAAAATTATATTTTATGTGTCTATCAGTATGTAATAGGGTTATATAGTCTAATAACAATAAATTAGAAGCATTAATATACATACTTATTGTGTTATTACGGAAAGAAACAAGAATTCATACTCCATAACACAACCGTTCTCAACAGCGGATTAGTTCACAGTGACCCGTAAGATTTTTTTTTTTTTTTTGAGTGGCGTCTCGCAGATGCAATCAAAGTGATTGGCTTCTGCTTAACCGGACTATCCTGTGGAGACTAAGCTAAGCCTCCAGTCAGGCACAAATTTCTAAACCTAAGCGACTGCGCTGAGGGCTACCCCAGGTGGGGTCGAACCTCGGCTCAGGGCGTCGCTGGAAGGGACAGCAAGGGGACAAGCTGGATCTTGACTGTTATTGATTCTATCATCAGTTCGTAAAGCACCTACTGTGGAGAAGAACTGATAAGAAACTCCACTATCATTATTATTATTTTGTTCAGCAATTCGCGGGCTGCTTTGAACTAAATCGGGGTGACCCGTAAGATGGCGGCGCTTGATATTTATACTAAAACCACTTAGTGTAGAATTTTGATAACTTTAAACTCATGTTTTAGGGGCTTTTACATAGTTTATAGTGCGCATATGGCGCTTATGTATTAGAATTATGCATAAGGTATCTTAGACATATGATATATGTATCATCATCATCATTATCATCATCACACCAATCAGATTATTTCCTTACACATAATTGTTTTGTTAGGAAACACCATCTAGGTGTTCTAGATAGGATAGCTGGATACCATGACTGAGAAATTATACATAATAGCAGTACATGGCCAGTCTTAATGCATTTTCACTCTGAAAAGGCAAATATGCATACATTTTGCTCAAGTAAGTGTTTAGAAAATTCGATACAAGCCATTTAGCGCTTCTAGGTGACCTAGAATTCTGTCTAGGCCCTATAAATAGATAGCACCTATGTAATTCTAGTACATAGACATCACTTACTTGAGATAATGTGTCTGTGTATGCCGGCATGGACGTTTCTATGCGTCTGCCGATGGGTCGCTGCGTCCAGGGACATTTGGTGCCTGGTCAGCTATAGATATGCTGTCTGAAGCATTACTTCCGTGGACCCTCAGGCAGGCGCTTAGACTCAGTCACAATGCAGAGCTAATATATAACTATATACACACATACACAGACGTTAAAGCTATGGAACAACGCAATATTTCGTATTCGGCCGCTTCACGGCACCTAAGCAGGAGAAAGGCTGGTGGTACACCCATCAGGGTACCGCCATTCGGCAGCCCAGTTCTCCAGCTACTCAACCACACTTCCAGAAGGAGCCTAGCTCTGGTGGTTGAGGAGCTAATCGACCTAACGTAGGGCGAGGTTCCATGGTTTTTTTCATGTAAACAAACATGTAATAAGAGATGCTGCTTCGAGGGTCGGACATATATCCACCAAACTTCTACCGTGGGATAGCCCATCGCGAAGGCTGTCCGATAGTGAATGTTTGGTGAGGATCCGCCCAGCAGCTTGATCACAAATTGAGCTTATGAGCCAAGATCGGGAGCATAAGCTAAACTTTCGTGCCTTCACGCGGCTGTACGCCTGAAGGTTGTCAATATAACCGTGACACTTATGTGTGTCGACGGCCCAGTAGGAGGGCTCCAAGTCCCTCGCTGGTACCCTAGAGCTAAGGTGTCTAGTTTTAGGAGAAACTCGATTGTAATGCTTTAAACTGGCGGGAATTCCCTTTCTTTGATGTTCTCCTTACGAGAACTCCCTGATGGTAGGGGCTAGGGACCTGTATCAAGGACCGGAGGGAAGGTCTCCTTGAGACCTATCCAAAGGTGCAAGTTGACCAGAATCGGTCCAGTAGAAGGGTAGTTCCTGTCAGTTTCAAGCTACGAGTCTTAGCTTATATTTTTCGAGAATAAAAGTTTTTGCGCACGGAATATCGTGGTCCTCGTTGCGGTCGAGTTTGTGTGATCAATAGTGCACAGGCACATGATCGAATTGTAGCCATTATTTCACCCAAAGTCGTTTCCACGCATCATTATGTAGCGAGGGCCATGAAGAGACGTCGCTTCTGGCCATGAACAAATAGTTTTTTATTTAATCCGGACATCACTTTTCACCTCAACACACTTGGCAGCCTTCCAGTAACTCCAGGGTCCATAGTTACCAGATGACAACTGAACAATAGGTGCAAGGGGCGTCAACGCGTTTAAGCAGGAGCCTTACAACCTCCTGATTGCCTGTCGGTCTTGGACGATCACGTCCGTCCCGTGCAAATTGCTTAAAAAATATAATAGCTTGGACCCTGTTCCCGATACCGGTGGGCTCCTAAAAATTTTAAAATATAAATGAATAGGGGCCCCTATTTATTTTTATTTTTTTGAGGGTTTAATTCACAAATATTTAAACATGTAGAAAGTAAGAAGAATATGAAACAAAAGAAAATAATTATTAAAAAAAAATCAAAATAAAATTAATAATTAAAAATAAGAACAGCAATAAAAAAAATATAATTATAAAAAAGTAATAGTATAAAATTAATAAATAATCACATTTCAATTAATTAATAAGCATTGATCACCACACACACAAAATAAATTTATTACCATTTGGTGCAGTAATTAGAAGGAAAATATATATTTTTTCATCTATAAAATTTTATCACCACCTCCGAACGAAAGTGATACATTTTACTTAATCATCTGTCAAAATGTGACATTTGTGACAAAATGGCTGCGCCCGTATTAGCAATTAAGACCCGATGAGTCCCAAATAAACGTCAGGAAATTTTCTCACGCCGCCGGTGCTATTTAAGGCAAAATGGCTTGTCGACCAAACTGCGGTGATATGTGTGACTGAAGCCATGTCACAGTAGGCCGTGCTCGCCGGGCAGCAACAAGAAAGGCATGTCGCGCCTTTAAAATGTGTCACATGTTTGACCCGTGCTGCCATTTAAGACAAATTGTAAGACATGATAAAATTTATCATGTCTTGTCACAAATGTCTTGGGTACGTCCATGCTCGCCGGGCTGGTATTTGGCAGATCCGTCCCAGAGATGAGAACAGTACTCCTTGCATGATCAAACTTTCGCTTGATACAAGTTGAGCAGCTGTTCCGGCGTGAAGTACCTTCTCACCTTCGCAAAGATCTCCAACTTTTTGGCAGCCAGCTGAGCCTTTGCCTCAAGGTATGAGCCAAAATTGAGAGTTGATTTCAAGGAAGCAGTTGAACGCAGCAGCCAGTGGAGTCTGCGACTGAGCTGCCTAGTAACAGCAAGCCTGGCCGTGCTGACAGTATCGCGTCTGTTGTCCTACCTATTCGACAGAAAACATTCGAAGAGTATACGACTGACGCAATAAGCATCACTAATTTCATCATGATGGGTGTAGTGATGTCACTCCGAGCCACTCACACAACACGAGCCAAGCACGACATGACAGCCCAATAAATTTGTTTTTAAAAAACACTAAGAATTTCGCCTGTATCGTGGGTGCGGTTACAAACATTTAAGTAAACTCACATAAGTACACAAACAGCCAGACCCGGAACAACTATTTGTAGGCCATACAAATAATACACATATTGTTCCGAGCGGGACCCACGTCACGAAAATAATGACCTAATCTAACAATATCGCAAGCAATGACAATGCATCGGTCCTTGTACTGTACATATAAAATGTAGGTACAAAGGTACTTATGTTTCGGTAAGTACCTGAATAGGATTTAAAATAAATTTCTACCACTGTGGAGGCAATCTTAATTCTGCATAGCACACGCTTGAGGAGTGCCTTGCGTGGGCCTTGGAGTGGCAGGTCTGGTCGCCAGGATCGGGCCAGACCTGTCTTTGCCAGCAGAGGTGAGGGCCATGCTGGCAGAAACAGAAAACTGGTGGGAAATGGCCTCCTTCTGTGAGACCGTGATGGTCCAGAAGGAGGCCGCCGAGCGAGATCGTAAAAGGGCCGATCCCGCTGTCCACCTACTAAGTGACTTTGGTCTGCTGCTGCTATTCACAAAGTGGCTAAGGGGAGACGCTTTTTCATTCTCCCCAGGGATGTGCCCTAACAGGTGTTGCACAGAGTGGTCCCGGGGTGGTCTTTTGAGGAGTCGTGCTGAGCGAGATCACCGGGGTGGATTTAGTTGGTCTTTTCTCCAAAAGTCCAGCCTTAGGACTTGTAACTTCTAGCTTCTAAAAGTGGCTTAGCCCAAAATAAAGTCGCAATTACCCCAAGAGTAGGTATGTTTACCCGAGAACAAAAGTATCATTCACACCACCTGCTCTTGTTTAAAAATCAATAAAGTATCCAGTACTAAATACCTTGGTGTTATGCTTGATCAAAGGCTATCGTGGCACTTGCACCTAGAACTATTAATGAGCAGAGTTAGGAAATTAATTTGGACGTTCAAATCTCTTCGCCACGTGACCACTAAGGATCTTATCCAGCAAATTTATGTCTCCCTGGGTCAGTCTATACTGACGTACTGTTTGCCAATTTGGGGCGGAGCATCTAAAACAAAATTTTTGGAGCTGGAGAGGGCACAGAGAGCTTTACTAAAAGTCATGTATTTTAAACCGATTAGATTCCCCACGGAAAGTTTATACTCAATCTCAAATCTTTTGACAGTTAGGAAACTCTATGTCTTGCAGATTGCATTAAAAAAACACAAATCTCTTCCCTTCATTACTTCCAAGACACAGTCTAGGAGGAAAAATAAAGTCGCTGAAGACTGTCCAGTGAGTACTACATTTGCAACAAGGCAATTTATTAAACAATCTTCACGTATATATAACGCTCTCAATGAACAATGTGCCATCTACTCTATGACATACCACGACTGCAAAAAAACACTAACTGAATGGCTCAAGAGTAAAAGTTACGAAGAAATCGAAGATATCCTACACAAGATCACATAACTAAGAAACGCATAAAAGTTGCACACATATACACACCACACGCACATACCATCGCGCTACACATACAACACACTCACACACAAACGTACACATACACACTCACAAACATATTCTACACCCAGTGCGATCCCTTGCTTATATATGATTTATCAAATGTTAAATAGTCTTAAATTAATCTTGTTGCTTATATCTCACACATCTGTAGAATGACTGTAAACTGGAGGAGCGGAACCACCTAATACAAGCAAAATCTTTGCTTAAAAGGTGACTCCAAACCTAACATAGTTATATCGTTATGTGAAGAAATAAACATTTTTATTTTATTTTTTTTATTTTTTTTATCATACATAAGTAACCTATTAGTAACCTCCTATGATTGACAAAAGTCACATTGGTACTTTACTGGATTTGAACCCCAACCTCAAAAATCCATCGCCTCTCATACAAAAAACATACGAAATAAATAGGTACTAGTGTAACTAGTGCCTGCAACAATAGAATGCATTCTACGAATATAAATGAACTCATTATCAAAAATATTTTATGACGAACTGGAAAATCTTTCGTTGTACCTACCTAAGAATGAGACGGTAGCGTTCCACACGCAAGCGTCAAGAATTACATGAAAATGTTGATAACGCGGAGATAACGCGGCGCAGATGTCAAGGACACAGCCGCACACCGCCGTGCCATGCCGCTTGGCCGCCGGCCGGCAGTTCGCAACCCTCGTCCAGAGGAACTATTCTGTTCAGGTCAAGGACACCTACTACCTTGTAACTAGTAATTTTCTATAGTTGGTACCTGCAAACATTTACAAGAGCTTTTATATTGATTTTAGGCTAGCTTCTGCCAGCGGTTTCACCTGTGTAAAAAGTGTTTTATCATCCCAAGGGAACATTTTACTGGGATAAATAGTAGCCTAAGTACTTTTTCAGACTATAATCTATTTCTATGACGAATTTCATTCAGTTCCGTTCAGCCATTCTGGCGTGATCCATCCAAACGTTCGCATTTATCTTGACAAGATAATTGGTAAGATAAGATACAGATAAGGATTACTTTTTTTAATAATTACTTAAATTTACATAACTTGTGGTACTTAGGTAATATTTTGTTTAACACATAATAGGTATTAACTTTAAAACTTTCGTGTTTCATGATTGAAAAACAATATAATATTAATAATAATATTAATTCAGACGGTTGACAAAAAAAAATATCTAAACAATTTGTTCCAAAATATTAATTATCTGAATATTCTGAATAACTACAAGACAAAATGAAACAAAGAAAAAAAATAAACAAATAAAATCATAACAATGCCCACAGAAATACAATTTTTATAACAAGATATGAGAAAACCTAAAATGTCATGTTGACAAGAACTGCCGCTGCAAGAAAAGCACGCCCACCATCTCCGGCCTCGTCGCCCAGCTCCGCCTCGCCGCCGCCGGAACCCAGCCCCACCGTGAGTGCTGTGTCACCGGCCGTGGCAGTTGCGTCGAACTCGAGCGATGAGTACTTCTCGCCGCTGACGACACCACCACCTGCGCGTCGACGTGGAGGACGCCGGCCGCCGGACCGCTTAGGACCTCGAGGCCTACCGGTCTCTGATAGGGTCCCAGCACCCGGCGGAAGTGTGCAGCGCATGAGATGGACACAAACCATCAATGAAAATGTCATGCGCGTGTTAGAATCATGAATGGCACTCTATATAAAAGTATTGATATCTACCAAGATGGCAAGCTTTGAATGTTAAGATGGTTGTTGGTTATTTACTGTGTATCAGAGTTCCAATGTGTGCGGTGTGTAAGGAAAGGGTTTTATGAATAAAAGCACAGAAAGACAAGACTAGGTATTTATTTAAGTAAGGCTTGTCAATTAATTCATATTTAGAAGGCTCGAAAGCTTACCGCCCGTTCGCTAGACTAGTTCTCGTGGGGAAGAAGGGCAAGAAACCCCACGGAAGCTGTTTCATAGTATTTATCGATATCTTTTACAACCACAAAGTATTTACAATATTATAGAATCAAAATAACAAGCATAAGGCAAAGGACATAGACTAGCCCTTAAATCAATATAACATATTAGGAATAAAGGCCATAATATGATATAGACACAGTTTCAACACAACCATTAGCAATAATAAAGATATAATATCAAATAACTTACGTTAGCCTTGTGAAGTCGACCTTACACCAAGTATTATAAGTAGTATACTTCTAAATAACTATATCTGGCCTGTACTGGCTTGTAGTTCACAAAAAAGTAAGTCCGCTTATCAATTACACAATATTTTTATAACATCGGGTATATCTGTGTCTCAATACGTCCAATATGAGAAAATGGCGCGGTATCCCGCCATTTTCCATATTGCTTTAAATAATCTCAAAATAAGGTGAACAATAATCAATTCTTATGTATTGAAAATGTTTTAAAACGTATCAAGACAATTAAGGAATTTAATATCGCCTATTTAGTCATTCTTAATCAATATTCGAAAGAATATTGATACTAACATACAGTATTGTACTAATTGTTTCAAAAGACTTATAATACTAATATAGCAATATAAAATCCAGCATACAACACAATGATCATTACAGATTACGTAATGATTTATAGGAATATCATCAACGTGGCTTAATATAAGTTTAGAGTTATTTCCTGTACACATAACAATATTTACTTAGGTGGGTACTCTTTTACATTTGTAGGTAGTTGACAACACAATAATAATTTATGTAGGTACTTAGACATTTGTAGGTAGTTGACAACACAATAATAATTTAGGTAGGTACTTAGACATTTGTCGGTAGGTGCTTTATAAATATGACAGGCATGTATTATGTAGCAAACCAATGCGACTTGAAAAATGAAAACTAACGATTTAATGACGTCATACATACTTCAAAATCTAACACGCGCATACTTTGGAGGGAGTTAACTTACAGAGGGAGGAAACAACCTGACCGCGTTCCGTGTCCGGATGCTCTCTTTGTTTCAGGTGCTTGAGCCAGCCGTCAACGTTTCAGCCCAACGACTTTCGAATCAGGTGCGGGTCATCCAGCGTAATCGTATGTTGGATGATACTGTACTTGATCGCCTCCGAACGGAAATGGGTAACCGTGTCACTGCCCAATCGTCGCAGGCTGTGGTGCTACCACAGTCCAACCACGCTGACGAGGAGAGTAGTGACAGGGTTACAAACGTAAGTTCCCAGTGTAATGAGGAACTGAGTGCTTTGGAGTGTGCTATTCGGGAGTATCGGTACATGCCACCCGAACTTAGGCCACGATTACCTCGTTTGCCCATGCATAACAAAATTAAAAAAATCAAAAAACCCGACTGCTTCAAAAGCGAACTAAAAAGTCGTAAACAAGGAAGAAAAAATCATGCTGTGCAGTCGGAAGATACATATTCGCGGGCTGGATGACCAAAATCTGGTGTATCCTCCGCCTGCACAGCATGATTTTTTCTTCCTTGTTTACGACTTTTTAGTTCGCTTTTGAAGCAGTCGGGTTTTTTGATTTTTTAATTATTTTTTTTTATTTATAACTTTTTAGTTAGTTTTTTTCGAATTAGATACATTTAAACATATAAGTGTCATATATTTTTGAAATCATCTCTAAAAACCCTTTATCTTGATACCCCACACGATGGGTTTGGAAGAAAGAAAAAATTTGGGCCCCCACAATATGGCACCCAAAATCCGCCATTTTTCTATTATCCAATTTTAATGTAGCCTATGACACTCGCAGGGTTAAGACGCATCGATTGACATATGAATCATCAAAATCGGCCAACGCGTTTGGTCTCTGGAACGCCATATAGGAACAAACATACATACATACATACATACACATATACATACATACATGCATACATACATATATACATACATACATAGACTGATAAACACATTACCCTCCTTCGGCAGTCGGGTAAATAGGGTGCTGGTGGCTGTTCTGGATTCGCAGTTGTCAAACTATTTTAATGACTGCGAAGACCTCACTGATACACATTCGATCATGTACTGCGCGGCTGTAGCGGCATGTCGTGTAGCTCACGTCAAATTTGTAGATGACAGAGCTACACGACCGAAACCAGCCGTACCGGTTTGGCAGTGCAGGATCGAACGTCGTATTGGTGGGGCCAGAGCACTCATCGGCAAACTAATTTGTTTCAGGGAGGGCAATAATCGCCCAAGAGTGCAATGCGCTTTGTGAGACGGGCGTTTTCGGGGACTGATGTCAGCACCAGAGACTATATATCCCATGTCACAGAGCGCATCGACTTCCTGAAACAATAAGTGTTTGCATGGGCAAACCGTATTCGTAGGTATAGGCGGAGGGTGGAGCGATACACCCAAAATCGTACATTCCAAAGTAATAAAAGGTGGGTTTATCGGGCTTGGGAGCGATCCAATCAAGGTGTGACTGATGCGCGCCTGCCGGATGATGACGCTATGTGTTCATTCTGGCGAAGCATCTGATCGGTGCCTGTCAGTCACACCGAAGGTGAATGGACTCGGGAGGTCGAACGAGCGTGCGATGCAATACAAGAAATGGGGGCAATCACGATCAGCCCCCAAGATGTAGCCCGTGCAGTCCGTCCGTTGCCAAACTGGAAATCTCCAGGGCCGGACGGGCTGCACAACTTCTGGATAAAGTGGCTACAAAGGTCGCACGCTCGTTTGGCATCTCAGTACCAGGCAGCCTTAGAGTCTGATTCGCTACCCAAATTCCTTACAACAGGAATAACCCACCTGCTCCACAAGTCTGGTAGCATCGCAGAACCCAAAAATTATAGATCTATTACATGTTTACCGACGGTCTATAAGGTTCTTACATCCATTTTGCGAGTTAAAATTAATAATCACCTCGACGATAACTCCATCATGTCGGCCTCTCAGAATGGATGTAGGAACCCGTTCCGTTCTCGTGGTACTAAGGAGCTACTCCTTTTAGATATGGCCATTAGCCAAATGGTTTGGCGTTCCCGAAAGGATCTGTCGACATGTTGGATAGATTATAAAAAGGCATATGACTCGGTGCCTCATACATGGCTCATGAGGATGCTAGAATTGTATAAAATAGATACAACTCTACGCACCTTCCTGATGTCGTCTATGGGGCAGTGGAGCGCAGTTCTTCGCTATCCAGGATGTCGAAAAATCCAGAGGAATAGCAAAACTGTAAGGATCGAGCGAAGTATATTCCAGGGCGATAGTTTGAGCCCACTTTGGTTTTGCCTGACCCTGAATCCTCTAGGCATGCTGCTGGAGAATTCTATTTTCGGTTGAAGAGAGGTGGTCAGGTTATATCTCACCTCCTTTACATGGATGATCTGAAGCTCTTTGCCCCCAGCAATCTTCAGCTGATGGAGCTACTGAAGGTAACTGAAACTTTAAGTAGCGCCATCAGGATGCAGTTTTCTGTGGACTAATGTGTGGTCATGCATGTAAAGCGAGGGGAGATTGTGGAATCCGTGGGAATTCAACTCGCTGAGTCCATAAGCCTGAGATCCCTCTCTCCAAACGAAACCTATAAGTATTTGGGTATGTCGGAAGCGTTAGGTATCAGCACTACTGACATGAAGCAATCGTTGAGGGAACACTTCTTTGGCCGCCTGAAGAAGGTATTCAATAGCCTTCTTTCGGGCGGAAACAAGGTGCGCGCCTTCAACGGTTGG
The DNA here is from genome assembly GCA_949775005.1 of Orthosia gothica. Classification (NCBI taxonomy): domain Eukaryota; kingdom Metazoa; phylum Arthropoda; class Insecta; order Lepidoptera; family Noctuidae; genus Orthosia; species Orthosia gothica. Next base: position 19,946,768 of record OX459059.1, read on the forward strand.
GTCATGCCGGTATTGATGTACTCTTTCGGCATACTCAAATGGACTCAAACGGAACTTGACGCCCTGGATAGGCGGGTCCGTACATTGCTGACTGCATATCGAATGCATCACCCACGATTGTCGGTCAAGAGAATGTATATTCCGCGGAAGTGTGTAGGCCGATGCTTTTTAAATGCCAAAAAACACCACAACCGCGAGTAGTACGGCACCTCCGATGCGGAGGTGCCGTACTACAGTTATGTGCCCGACCCAGTTCTCGAGAATGGCAATATCACATTGTACTGGGATCGGTCCATCATCACTGACAGGACTATTATCGCTAATAAGCCTGATATAGTGGTGGTGGACCGAATCGAGAGGCGTGCAATGATTGTTGACATAACTGTCCCGCATGACGAGAACCTCGTGAAAGCCGAGAAAGATAAGCAAATCAAGTATCTTGACTTGGCTCGCTAGGTTGTCGACATGTGGGATGTAGACACAACGATCATTGTACCGATAGTCGTGTAAGCCAATGGCTTAATAGCCACGAGCCTCGACCAACACCTTAGGAGGCTCTCGTTAGGCGGCTGGATCAAGGGCCTGATTCAGAAAGCAGTATTGCTGGACACGGCTCGTATTGTTAGAAGGTTCCTCTCTCTGGAGCCCTGACCGCCGGTAGCTTGGACCCTGTTCCCGATACCGGTGGGCCTCTATTTTCTATATTATTAAATGATTTTGTTTTATAATTTATTCTATAAAAATATTTAAAAATGTACAAGATAAGTAATTTAATGAATAAAGGATATAATAATAATAATATAATAATAATATTAATAATAGGAATAGGGAATATTTCCAGGCTGCCGACGTGGGTATGCATCGAGATGTGGTAACGGTGGACAAGGGCCTTACCCCGCTCTCCTTGGCTAACGAGAACTGGCGCAAACCTATAGTATTAGATACTAATGACCGCAGGGAGGTATGGCAGAGCAAGGAACTTCACGGACGCTTCTACCGGGTCCTATATGGGCCCGATGTAGATCTTTTAGCGTCCGTGGCCTGGCTACGATTTGGTGACCTTTTCGGGGAAACCGAAGGTTTTGTCTTTGCGATTATGGACGAAGTTATGATGACGAACAACTACCGGAAATACATTGTGAAGGACGGCACGGTTGACATCTGTCGGGCATGTCACCGGCCGGGAGAATCAATCCGACACATTATTTCCGGTTGTTCTAGTCTGGCTAACGGAGACTATTTGCATAGACACAACCTTGTAGCCAGGATTATCCACCAGCAACTTGCTCTTAAATACAATCTTGTGGAATCGGAAGTGCCTTACTATAAGTATGTGCCCGACCCAGTTCTCGAAAATGGCAATGTCACGTTGTATTGGGATCGGTCTATCATCACTGACAGGACTATTATTGCCAATAAGCCTGACATAGTGGTGATAGACCGATTAGAGCGTCGCGCAATGATTGTTGATATAGCGGTCCCCCATGACGAGAACCTCGTGAAGGCTGAGAGAGATAAGAAAAGTAAGTATCTTGATCTAGCTCGCGAGGTTGTCGACATGTGGGATGTGAATACAGCAGTCATTGTGCCGATAGTCGTGACGGCCAATGGCATAATAGCTAAGAGTCTCGATGAACATCTGAGGAGGCTCTCGTTGGGCAGCTGGATCAAGGGCGTGATCCAGAAAGCGGTACTCCTGGACACGGCGCGTATCGTTAGGAGGTTCCTCTCTCAGCAGCCCTAACCACCGGTAGCTTGGACCTTGTTCCCGATACCGGTGGGCTACTAATTTTTATATTTTTAAATGTTTTTTTATTTTATTTTTATAAGCTAATATTTAAAAATGTAAAAACTATGTACAATGATTGAATAAAGGAAATATTAATAATAATCGACTTCCTGAAGCAGAAAGTTTGTGCATGGGCCAGCCGTATTCGGTGGTATAAGCGGCGGGTTGACCGATACTCGCAGAATCGCATGTTTCAGAGTGATGAGAGGTGGGTATACAGAACTTGGGAGCGACCTGAACAAAATGTGACTGACGTGTGCCACCTGGATGATGTCACCACGATTACATTCTGGCGAAGCATCTGGTCGGTACCCGTCTGTCACACTGAGGGTGGCTGGATGCGTGATGTCAAGCGCGTGTGCGCTATACCAGAATTGGAAAAAGTTATCATTAGTCCATCTGATGTAGCCAAAGCAGTTGGTCCGCTGCCGAACTGGAAGTCTCCGGGACCGGACGGACTGCATAACTTCTGGCTAAAATGGTATAGCAGCTCACACGCGTTTCTGGCATCTCAATTCCAGTCATGTTTAGAGTCTGGGTCGCTTCCGCAGTTTTTAACAACAGGCATTACCCACCTGCTCCATAAGACAGGTAGTCCCGCGGAACCCAAGAATGATAGACCAATTACATGCTTGTCAACGGTTTATAAACTTCTTACATCCATCCTGAGAGCAAAAATTGATAAACAGATTGAACGTAACTCAATAATGTCTACCTCTCAGAATGGATGTAGGAATGGGTCCCGCGGCAATAAGGAGCTACTCCTCATTGACATGGCCATAAGCCAGCAGGTTTGTCGATCCCGCAAGGATCTGTCGACATGCTGGATAGGCTACAAGAAGGCCAAAGACTCTGTGCCACATACATGGCTCATGAGGGTGCTGGAGTTGTACAAAATAGATGCAACTCTATGCACCTTCCTTGAGTCATGTATGGGGCCATGGAAGACAGTCCTTCGATATCCAGGATGTCGACCGATTCAGGGGGATGATGAGCCTGTATGGATTAAGCGGGGGCTATTTCAGGGCGACAGTTTGAGCCCACTTTGGTTCTGCTTAGCCCTGAATCCTCTAAGTACACTGTTGGGGGATTCAGGACTAGGCTATCGGTTGAGAAGAGGTGGTCAGGTCATATCTCACTTCCTTTACATGGATGATCTGAAACTCTTTACCCCCAATAAATTCCAACTGACGGAGCTACTGAAGGTAACTGAAACCTTCAGTAACTCCATCAGGATGAAATTTGGTGTGGACAAATGTGCAGACATTTTTTTTATTTATTTATGATGGGTTTGCTCTTGACTCTAGTCTAGGTCAGAGGTGACAGATACAGAGTCTACGATGGAGTGAGCTTACCCAGAAGAAGCCTGTTCACTCTAACTTTGAAGAGATTCGGGTTGAATGCGTTCGGAAAAACAGACGCAGGTAGTGAGTTCCATTCATTCGCTGTGCGCATTATGAAGGATGTTTGGAAGCGCTTGGTGCGAATTGGTGGAATGGCAACAAGGTAAGGATGGTAACTTGCAGTGCGTCTAGATGTCCGATGGTAGAAGGGGGCTGGTGGGATGAGGTCGTGGAGCTCTTGAGCACACTCACCGAAGTACAGTCTGTAGAAGACCGACAAGCAGGCAACCTTGCGGCGATGAGCCAAGCTATTAAGCTTGGCATCCACCAGTTCAACGTCGCCGATGAGCCTCTTGGCTCTGCGTTCCACCGAGTCAAGCGCGGCTAGCTGATACTTTGCTGAGCCATCCCAAAGGTGGCTGCAATACTCCATGCAGGATCGGACTTTCGCTTTGGATAGGGTTAAAAGCTGTCCAGGCGTGAAGTATCGCTTCACTCTATTTAGGATGCCCAGTTGTTTGGCCGAAATTTGGGCTTTGTACTCAATGGATGCGCCGAAGTTGAGACTGGATGTCAACTCCATGCCTAGGAGCTCGAGCCGATCAGTTACAGGAACAGACGCACCCCGGAAAGTAGGAGTAAGATCGAAAAGTCTCCTTTTAGCGGTAAAAAGGCACGCTTGTGTTTTGGTGGCGTTAAAGGAGACCAGATTTTCATCACCCCACTGGGAGACAAGGCTTAAGGTCAAATCTGTCCGCCTCACCATAGCCTCTCTCAAGGAACGAACTTCATCCACGCTGGTTTTTGCGCTGGACAAGTATCTCTCTGAAACAGTACTGTCATCTGCGTACCCAACAATACCAGGTTAAAGTAGGTCATTGATGTGCAGCAGGAAAAGAGTTGCAGAGAGAACAGACCCCTGAGGAACGCCGGCATCGATAGCCATAAGGTCAGAGGAGCAGCCGTCAATGACTACTCGGATCGACCGTTCGTTAAGGAAGTCTGATATCCAGCTACAAAAACCAGCGGGGATGCCATAGGCAGGAAGCTTACAGAGTAGACTTGCGTGCCAGACCCTGTCGAAGGCCTTCGAGATATCAAGCGAAACAGCAAGAGCTTCGCCGTGTCTCTCGATGGCCTCGCTCCAGCAGTGCGTGACATACACGAGAAGAGCGCCAGTTGACCGTCCCCGGCGAAAGCCATATTGACGGTCACTGAGGAGATTATTGTCTTCAAGGTAGGTCAGCAACTTACTGTTCAGTACCCTTTCCATAACTTTGCACAGTATGGAGGTAATGGCGATCGGACGGTAATGGGCAGGGTCAGCACGGTTGCCTTTTTTGGGCACTGGTTGCATGGTTGGTACATGTATGTAAAGCAAGGGGAGATTATGGAATCCGAGGGAATTCAACTCTCTGATTCCATACACCTTAGACACCTCTCTTCGACCGAAACTTACAAGTATTTGGGTATGTCGGAAGCGTTGGGCATCTACAGTACTGACATGAAGCAACTGCTGAAGGAGCGTTTCTTTGGCCGCCTGACAAAGGTATTAAATAGCCTTTTGTCGTGCGGAAATGAGGTCCGCGCCTTAAACAATTGGGTCATGCCGGTTTTGATATACTCAAATGGACTCAGACCGAGCTCGACGCCCTCGATAGGAGGGTCCGGACACTGCTGACCGCAAACCGGTTGCATCACCCACGATCATCGGTGATGAGACTGTACATCCCGCGGAAATGTGGGGGTCGAGGCTTTTTAAATGCCAAGACTCTTTACAACCGCGAGATGTGCAGCCTCAGAGAATATTTTTTAAAAGCTGAAGTGGGAATGCACCGGGATGTGGTCGCAGTAGACGAGGGACTCACCCCGTTGTCCATGGCTAAAGTGAACTGGCGCAAGCCTGTAATACTATCGACTGATGAACGCAAAGAGGTATGGCAAGGCAAGGAGCTACACGGTCTAATGGGGCCGATGTAGTTGACGAATTTTCGGGGAAACTGAAGGTTTTGTCTGTGCAATTCTTAAAAAAAAAAAGTTGCCCCACACTAGGAATTTCTTCCTGTATCATGGGTGTGTTTACAAACATATAAACTCACATACACAACACCCAGAGCCGGAACAACTATATGTAGGTCATACAAATATTTTTTCCGTGCGGGAATTGCACCTGCGACACGCAGCGCAGCTGTCAATCGCTCAAAGACTGCGCCCTTACTATGGACGAAATTATCCTGACGAATAATTACCGGAGACGGTAATAAGACGGTGACACTAAGGATAAATAATTTGTAAGTACATCATTTCAATTTGTTATTAATTTAGTGTGTGGGTGTGAGTGTGTGTGTTCGTATGTGAGTGTGTGTATGGTGTATGTTTCTGCGAATTTGTAGGTATGTGAGTGGCGTATGTAATGAGAATACGTACTTAGGTGCAAGCGGGTGTGAGTGTAATGTGGTGAGTGTGTGGGTGTGAGTATCCGAGAGTGAATGTGTGTATAGGTGAGCTATGTATGTAGGGTGTATCTGATGTTCATTTTCTGTGCTCTTAGATTTAATCTTAGTGTGGTATGTATAGTAGTTGTTCCGTCTCCTCATAGCTTAATTTCTGCAAATATAGGCATACTTTTAATTTACATTGTTTTCTAGTCAAGGGGTATATGTGTAATATTTTGTTAAGTTTATTATAAAGATATGGGCCCAGAAAACTTACAAATCGAGGAGTTCCGTTGTGTGCTTCGTAGTTCAAGTTCAGTCCAGAGTCCGGACTATAGTGAGATAACTTGTTTTAGGGTTGTTTGCTATTTGATTGGGTAGAGTTCTCTGGTGTATCTTCGAAGATCAAGGATAAAGGCCAATGCAATAAAATGGAAGCACATTTTCAAGTTGCTGTACTGAACCCAACGGAAAAGAATAATTAAAATCTTTTCGTAAACAAAGAAGCCCTGCCCGTTAAGATAACCCCGATGACGTGAAACTTGATAGGTACCTATTGTATGGGGTTGTCAAGCATTTTTAGAAGAAATTGAATACATCCGATTCTTTCTAAAAGGGTAAATGAAGAGTACATGTGAGAGTGTAAACAACAAAAAGTGAGGTTATAAGTAAATGTGAGGGTAAAAGTAAATGGAATAAAACCAATGCATAAATTAGACCATAATTATTATATTCAAAGCAGCATAATAACTTCAGTAAAATACTTGCCACAATATTATTGCGTAAAAACTACACGCACATTAATAATGAAAAACATCAGTACACAACATAATCAAATTAATAATAAATCAAGAGCAATCAAAACGTACCTGACCGTTCAAAGTCCGAAGTCAAACCAAAATTGAACGATCGAGCTTCTTGCACACTCTTTTATAATGCGGCTTGCTTTTCAGTGGCAGGGAGCGCGTAGTCAATACACTAACTTATTAAACAGGAAGTAACTCGAAAGATACTCAAATATTATAAAAAATAGGAATTAGTTATTTCTCCCACACGGCCATTCCGACGAGCAGCCGGTACGGCTCGTGAATAACAATTTGATGATATTTAAAGTACTCATAATTTTAGTGGTAGGTGGTCATTATAACAACAATTTCTTAGGTGACTAAAAAATTTAAATAAATCAACAAGAATAATCACCACAAGATGGCCTCGGTAAAAGCCTCGCATGTAGGCACGGCCTAAAACACGGATTCTTAAACCACAAATAATAAACATTGCCTCGGTAAAAAGCCATTCATGAAGGCGCGGCATAAAATGACATGACATTGCCTCGGTAAAAAGCTATTCATGAAGGCGCGGCTTAAAATAACGTGATAACACTGCCTCGGTAATAAGCCTTGCAATAAGGCGCGGCATTTATCACAAATCATAAACATTGCCTCGGTAATAAGCCTTACATGAAGGCGCGGCATAAAATAAAGTGATAACATTGCCTCGGTAAAAAGCCTTGCAATAAGGCGCGGCATTTATCACAAATCATAAACATTGCCTCGGTAATAAGCCTTACATGAAGGCGCGGCATAAAATAACGTGATAACATTGCCTCGGTAAAAAACCTTGCAATAAGGCGCGGCATTTATCACAAATCATAAACATTGCCTCGGTAATAAGCCTTACATGAAGGCGCGGCATAAAATAACGTGATAATATTGCCTCGGTAAAAAACCTTACAAAAAGGCACGGCATTTATCACAAAATATAAATATTGCCTCGGTAAAAAGCCTTTTATAAGGCGCGGCAGAAATGAACTATAGCATACTTATTACCAAGCACTCACCCAACACCTGGCCAGAATGTTACGGGCGCGTACGAGGCAAAAAGTTACTAACTAAAGTCAATAATAATTTCCAGAATCTTGCGATTCTACCAGCTCACAGCACACTGGAGAAACTAGTCTCCGATTGTCGTGAGAAACATAATACAAATCATTACCAGTACTATGCACTTTTAAAAAGTATCATTCATTGTCATGAATATTAAATAAAACGCATGGACCCTTATGAAAGGAGTTTTATAATAGCATGTGAATGTTGCTTCATTAAAACAATATCACCGATTACGAAGTTTCACTACTTCTCAATAAACATAAGGTCCAAGTGTTTAAAATCATTTATAAAATAAATAAAAACATAATTTAGTCCAGAAACTGGAGGCGATTGAAAGCGACCCATAAGCTGAAAGGGAGTTTGTCCAGAGGTGTTAATAAATTTACAATTAATTGCAAGTTGGACTTCCCCAATGGCTTACTTCCAGCTTCTTGGGAAGGTATTTTTGACTACCGTGAAACAGTCAGTGAGGACTTTCATTAGCCTTTCGACATGGCCATTTTCACGACTGACACCAGTTGCGATACAACGTAATCAATTAACAAGTTTTGGTAAAAATCCATAATTATTTTTCAGTGTATGACATCGCTTGATCACAAATCATTCTATTGGAGGTTCCGAAAATAAAGATAAAATCTTTCAGACAGTTTACGAAAGCATTTGCAGTTGGGCTAGTTACAGGTTTTATCAAGCAAAAACAATCTGCCCAGCCTTTGCCCAACTTTGTTGAGGTCGGCTTCCAGTTCAACTGGATTTAGCAGAGTACCAGTATTTTACATGGAGCGACTGCCTATGTGACTCCACAATCTATTAACTGTGTAACACAATACCTTTTGACAAGACTTGTCAGATTTCAGGCTTCCGACTAACCGTAACGACTGTCAATGATCTCTCAATAGCAGCCGGGACCAACGGCTTAACGTGCTTACCGGAGCACGGAAATATCTCGGTATGTTAGGATGGACCTATCCACGGACCGACCTGGGCAAGCGTTGCTTAACCGTGAAGATTGACCCGTGCGGCTTATTTAGCCACAAGCTCTTCGTGTTATACCAAACAATACTTTGAATAAGAGTTTGTTGCCAGTACAGTATGAAAATGCGTAAGTATTTTATTAATGGGATGCTGGGTAACTTGATGAAATGAAACCCAGATTAAATCTTATTGATCGGACAAGTGTGGCAATTCTCAACATACCTAAGAACATCTTTGGAAATGTTTGGCAATGGAAACAAAAACTGTTAGATACTTTTTCTAGGTTTTTCTCCCAGCCTAAGTGCTTAAGGGAGGCATGGGAAAACTAGATTTTAGAAAAAACAACAATTCTTTGTTTTATAAAATCTGTACATTATTGTATCATTGCTTGAAGCAAATTTTTCTATACTGGCAGTTTTATTGAATCTATCAAATATTTTGTTTCCAAAACAATCTCCTGTTTAGTTACTAACCAAACTTTGTAATAAAGAACATTAATTATGTTGAGAATGGCAGGGTTCCTTACTGAGAAAATCTAGAAACGTGAGGTATGCGCTATCCTTTACGATACACAATCTCAAAGCCGAATGATTGCAAGTATGCCCACCATAAATGTGCACGGGATTACAACCAGTATCGAGCCCAAAACTTCTACCGAATAGGTAGAGCCTTAAAATGTTTTAAGGCTTAACCACTGCCAAAACATCAAACTCACAATTAATGATATCACTGTTCGGTATTGGTTGTGTGTACACCGAAGCACTACGACTAGTAGAGGATCACGTTTTCGAATAGAACAGCACCAAAACGTAGTTGGATCATATGTAGACAAAGTTGGCTCAGAATAGAGATAATGTTTGATATCTAGTTCCACTTAAAGAAACGTGACTGACTGACTGATCGATCAACGCTCAGCCAAAATCACTAGTATTATATATATAGGACATCGTTTGAGAAAAGTTCGCAAACACTTCGCCATCACTGACAAACATTGATACTTTATAGGGGTTTTTACTTTCCCAAGACTGGGTCTAACCATTGGAAATAATACTACCCAGATATTTAATTTGTGTTTTGAGAAATTAGGGAAAAAAATACAAAAAACCAGCCCCCTTTACAGAATTAGGTATACCTTTTCTCAAACTATCAAGACCTTCATGGACAAGAGTTGGAGAAGATAGAAATAGGTCTACCAGAATCTCATGGCATTTTTTATTTTTTTTAAATTGTGATTTTCATATGGCAATGTCAATTGTCACCTGTCAAATCAAAGTACTTGATGTGTCAACCGCTGCTGAATTTTTTTGATATTATCTTGAAAATTTGTTATTTTTGTGAATATGTCGAAAAAACCCACTTCGATCTCAAGCGAGACATATTGTTTTTAATGTGTATCATAAAATAAGGGAAGAAGAAGGCGTAAATCAAACTCAATCTTTGATTTTAAAGTGCGTTGTAGAGTGGACCGGTAAGTTGGACTGACTTGTTTTGATACTTTTAGTTTATTTTATATTTTTCTTACTTAATTTTTATTTCTTTCCATTACTATTATATGGTAAATCGTAGGTCAGGGCACATCGAATGATGGCCGGAAGGAAATGGCAACAGTAATGTAACTGTTACTAATTCTTCGACAAGATATTGATTTTAACGGAGATTGAGAATCTTTGACGTAAGAAAAATATTAAGTAATAATCTGCGCCCTGCAGTGGGACGTTTATAGACGGGAGTTTTTGGCGGGATTTTGTCGAGTGAAGTTCAGTGGCTGTTAATATTATTTGCAAATTGATTCCTAGTGGATATTGTGATATATTATTGGTGTAGTTTTGTGTCTCAACTGTCTACGCAACTGGACAATTAATAAAATCATTGACCGAAGCGATCTCGGGATAGTGAAACGGAGTATTTTATTGTAGTATTGACTGCCTCTGCAAAGCTTACTGGGAAGACTGACTCGATACAATTTGCTGCCAAATACTCCAAAAACATTAGAATCTGTTACATCCGCATTCTAATGCATACTAAAGAATAAATATAAGATCCAAAACTCTTTCCAAAGACGTGGCTATAAGGTCCTAGCAACCAGGCCATAAAACTTGCATAAAAAAAGTATATATAGACTGATGATGATGAATGACTATAAGTAACATTATTATTTATTTTTTACAGACTTTATACATAAAGAGATTGGTTTTGAATATGTTAAATGCCAATGAAAAAGAACCATTTTGATGGAGAGAGATCACATAAAACTACAAAGATACAAGTTTTTGAAATGCCAGTGGAGTTCATGGAATCGTATTCTAGTTTTCTAGTTCTGAATGAGGTTTTATGTTATTAAATGATATATAATAAATTAGTACATAAATTAATATTCAATTGATTTATTTTTCCTATGTTAAGAACCCGATGTATTATTCGTATTATATGTACATTATTAATACACATACCTATAATACTCACAGTGGATCTTTGTGTCTCTGAATTGGTTGCAAGACCCCGCGCATTAGCTATTTTTGTGTCAATGTTGAAGGTGAAGATAGCATTGTATAACTGTCTCTTTCACTCGCTTATGTATGTCACGTCGTCCTATCTCGCTTACTCTATGCAGTATACTCTATGACAAACTGTTTCTTACGCAATGGTAGGTAGGACCAAGTTCAAAGACACAAAGATCCGCTGTGACTACTATAATATAGGTACCTCATGTTCATTAATACTAAAGACATAAATAAAAATTAAACAGTATCAAGATCGTTTAATCCAATTTCCCCAGTATTGCACACAACAAATTTTTATTTCCACATTTGCCATGAGATTCTGGTAGACCTATAGTTCTTTGATCGACATAGAGCCTGTAGCTACCTTTTTTTACTAACCAACAAAATAGGGTTTGAGAAAAAGAGATTTTACTGACAAGAACGATTCCATTATATTACAAAACTTGCACAATCATTTTGACATTCGCTAGGTAAATCAATACAATATGAATGGTCAGTTCTTTACGTATTGTACTTATTTTTGTTACAGAATTGCCAGATGTAAAAATGTGAAAATAAGATTTCAATAAATTAAGTAAAAGACCTTTTAAAATTGAATCCACATCAATATCAATATAGGCTTTGCGATTATTATTCTCAACAAAATGTATGCTTTAAGTAGTTTTAGAAATTTGCTTTAGAATTGGATAATAAATACTACTTGTATGCCAGGAATGTCAAAAAGATTCTCACCCAAAAGGACATTATATTGAATATAGTTATCAGGCACCAACAAGAGCTTAAGCTCCAGATTCAAGTAATTAACACAAATGATAAGAGTAGAACTAAATGTATTTTCTCCAACGCCGCATAATATCGTTTTGATAAGTATTTTGCCACTGGTGGAATCTCCAAGACTAACGCATCAATGAGCACTCTGCTCAACTATCAATGAGACAGACAAAGTAGAGACCATCGATTTTGCCAATCGTAGACGGCTATTCGCAACAATTAAGAATTTAACAGATTGTTTTGTTTACTCTTGCCTTAAAGTGAGAGTTTTTAGGGGTTAGACCAGATAGCACTTTCTTGGTTTGGTCATTATGAGTAGAGGTCCTATCAGATTCACTATTAGTAGGGGAATCCTTAAGAGTAGAGCACATTTGACATCGCTATGTCTTATAGTTATAACCTTGCGAGTTATGTTTAGTCTTTTAGCATGAATATTGTGATCAGCAGAATCATGTACTGGATGTTTACGGTTATTAGAAAAGCAACGTTTTAAGTGTCAATCGTCACAAATCTGATTGATATGAAAGTCCAACACACCTGATTCCACGGCATCCACCAAATGCAGCCCGGTCACTTTCACGCCAACAGCCTTCTTCGATAACTCCCGTTTACACGATGCCTATTCGGCCAAACTGCTTTTCTTGTTGCTCGTATACTCCATAAAAGCAGTAAGGTCATCATAGAATCAGGATGTATCTGCAAATGATGGAATACGATTAGAGTTCATGTCTTAATTTTCCGACTTAAAATCGTCAACATGATACTTTTAATGGCATCATCGGGATCAAAAAGAGGGTAGATATAAATGTTATTAAAATTTCTTGCACGATTGGTGTATGAATGAATGATGATTGGATGCAAAATTTGTACCGTCAGAGTGTTAGTTTTAGTCTGAAGAAATAACTGTCATTTCTTTCATGTTAGTTGAAGAATAAAATCAAGAGAAACAGAATTACTGCCCTGATTGTCCAGTTCTCCGGAGTATTCGAGCTCGAAGGCCCGCGTTGGTGTCCTGGTTTTCTTGCATGGTGCATCTCTGCTGCCATGTGACTGGCACGCCATGGATTGGAGACGCTAATTCTTGGTTAGAAGTGGCATCAGAGGTTTCCGGAACGGTTGACACCATACTGAAACTCAAGAGAAGTGGAACATGTGTTAGTACATGGGCGCTCGATCTCGCTTCTGATGTGAGAGTGTAAACAACAAAAAGTGAGGTTATAAGAAAATGTGAGGGTAAAAGTAAATGGAATAAAACCAATGCATAAATTAGACCATAATTATTATATTCAAAGCAGCATAATAACTTCAGTAAAATACTTGCCACAATATTATTGCGTAAAAACTACACGCACATTAATAATGAAAAACATCAGTACACAACATAATCAAATTAATAATAAATCAAGAGCAATCAAAACGTACCTGACCGTTCAAAGTTCGAAGTCAAACCAAAATTGAACGATCAAGCTTCTTGCACACTCTTTTATAATGCGGCTTGCTTGTCGACCAGTGGCAGGGAGCGCGTAGTCAATACACTAACTTATTAAACAGGAAGTAACTCGAAAGATACTCAAATACTATAAAAAATAGGAATTAGTTATTTCTCCCACATACAGTCTTAGAATTAAGGAGCGAACTAAAAAGACGTAAACAAGAATAAAATCATGCAGTGCAGCCGGAGGATACATAAAAAGATTTTTCACTACAATAATAAATAAATAAATATAATATCGCTTTGGTCTTTAATGTTTAATTGAATCTATATTTTATCTGTATTTTGTTGTTAGTTTTAATTTTAATTTAATCTGGATTGTATTGTATTGACATTATCTGTATTTTAATTGAATTTTAATTTGAAAATTGAGTTTTAATTTAATTTAATTTAATTGACATTATCCGTGCTTTTGATTTGAATTGACATTTTCTATATTTTAATTATAATTGACGTAAACTGTTTTTTGATTTGACATTTTTAACTGTATTTTATTATTATTAATGATGATCAGGTTGATTTACATAGATGGCATAATTTAATAAATTGTATGTATAAATTCAGATATTTTTCTATTATTTAAATTTTATTGTAATGTTATTGATTATGTTTATATAGAGTGTGCAAACTCGAACATGTGTAAGCTGTGGCATTATTTGGCAACGACACTACCAGCCGCACTACCAGTAGTGTCGTTGCCAATTAACGACACTACCAAGCCTTTTTTGGATTAAATTGTACAGTCAACACAGCAAAGTTCAGAAATATAATTATTTATTTAATATGTAAATCATGAGATATCAGTAACAGCAAACTGCAGAAATGTAACTCTTTATTTATTACCAAATAAAAGAAAACTTATTTGAAAAAAACTCAATCATGTGGAAATACAAAAATTAACGTGTCATTTTGTGTGACCCAAGAGTTTTGCCTTTTACCAGACACTTTTTGACCAGTGATAAAAACAGCATTAAACTAGAATGTCTGGGTAAACTTCCATCAATGCGTTTATTGATGCTATTTTATAATCGAAATGAGCTTTTGTGGGCGTGAAGTCCGGTAGCTGTTACTAAATTAAGCTTAATAAAATAACTAGAGGTCTTCTTATCCATCATCAAAGTAAAAATAAAGGTGTCACATTGATTGAATTGATAGAGCTGCCAATATCGGTGTCAACTTCTATGTAATATTTTGAGTACGAAGGTTGGCTTGCATGGTAGCTTCAACCCTGATAAGAAAACATTGCTGTACATATGTCTTAACTGTTACTGTTCCTAAACATTTTGCATTTTTTTAATTCGAGCGAACCTCCAAATAGATGCACCATTTTTATATTTCTTCAGTTCCTATAAGATATTTATGTTTGGCCAAAGGCAACGCAGTTCCCCATTCCTCGGCAAAAAATGTAAAACTGATTCGTTATTATCAGCTTCCAACATCTTACAGGTTTTATTAATTTTTTTTCAAAGCTAGACCTATGAACTGGTGCCACGAAAAAACGTAATGTCAGAAATAGTCTCACAATAATAATTTATCCATCAAAAATCAGCATTTTTGTTTTTGGGTTTGAAATCATCCAATGACTTCTCCCGCTCTGTGAAGCGGGAGGGCGTGTCATACTTTTACTGACTAAACCCACCCGTGTTCCTTCAGTTGCTTGTGCCGAGACCGCGGTAACTCTCTTACAAATTTATCCGCGACCCAGACAGGCATCAGCCCTAGCGGGCCCCGTCACTTTTGCTGACATCTCTTTGAAGCGCGCGCGGAACACTACGCGCCGTAAACTTGGGCCTGATCCTTATCGAAGGGCGAGCTACCCATTACTGGCCTTCCGCAAGCCCGCGCCTATGGTGGCCGGGAATCAGCCTGCGACTCTCGACGCCCGGGGTATCGGCTACGGTGCCTAGAGGCGTCTCCTTTGCGTCTCCCTCACGCGTTCCGCCTCACGCGTTCCGCCTCACGCGTTCATCAAATATCAGTCTAAGGTCAGAACAAATTATCGCCAGTGTCTTTTAATCTTTGTCACATTTTTAAACTTCATAAGTAAAAAAGAATTTCCGTAAAAGAGATTGATCATGAATTAGTTGAAGTTGTTGAACTTTGAGTTGACCTTAGTGGAATAGGTATCCAAATCTTTTGTGTTCACTGTACAATTTAATCCAAAAAAGGCTTGGTAGTGTCGTTAATTGGCAACGACACTACTGGTAGTGCGGCTGGTAGTGTCGTTGCCAAATAATGAGCTGTGGTTACCTATAATTGAGTGTGCATAACAAGAAGGGTATCAAATTATATATTGTCTGTATAAGTTAATGTTGTGTAACTCGTTGGCGATCCAAATAAATAAATAAATGATATGGTTTAGGTCATTCAGCTCGCGATGATGTAGCCTCCGACTGCACAGAATGATTTTCTTCTTGTTTACGTCTTTTAGTTCGCTTCTAAAGCAGTCGGGTTTTGTTTTTTTATATTAATATTTTTTTATTTACTTTTAACTTTTGGGCCAAAATCACAAACTCTCAATATTGGTGACAGAAATTTCGTCAATGTACTGAGTAACCAGCATCTCCGATAAGATTATGTCGCTATAAAAAAATAAAAAAAAAATATTGTCAGGCATCAAGGCCCATAGGGTATTAGTATTACATCTTACTTAAAAACTATGTTAGTAACATGCAGAAACACTAAAAAAGAAAAAGAAAATCACAATAACAGGAAGGTTTAACAGGCCTTGTTGCCAACATGTAGCCTGATAAACCTTTCCATCGTAGGCCCATCTAGCCTCTCTGCAAACACCCTCAGAATGCTTTTGCTGCTTCCCCTCACTCTGGATATTACTGAAGCAACTTTCTTCCGCATTATAGCAAAATAATCGTCAGTGTGCGCATCAGCGAACACACATAACGCACACAGTAAGGTGGAAGCCTCAACGGCGCCCTGAAGCTATTGAGCTTCAGGGCGCCGTTGAGGCTTCCATTGGCTTGTTTTATTGAATGCGCAGAGCATTGTCTGCTTTTAGGGTATGGTTATCCCAAAAGCTGCTGGTGTAAAATGTTTGGCAGTAGTCCATAAAAAGAGTTACTTTGACCGCCACTGAACAATCATGAAACCTTCTGCACAGCATATTTCCCCTCACAGCCAGTGCCCTGCGCTCCCTTTCCATATCCAAGTCGTCTTTTAATTCCTCCGTAACAATGTGGCCCAAATATTTAAAGCGGGCAACTCTCTGCAAAAGTGAACCATTTAGTTCCACAGGAGGAACAAATGTTGGATTTTTATTAGGCTCGAAACACCAACAACTCACATATATCGCATATCCTTCAGAAATGGGTAGTAATTTTCTAATTCCACTGATAGTAGAGCTCAGCAGCACCATGACATCTGCCTATCTTAAGTTATTAGGGGCTGGGCTGTGTTAGCAAACTCACTAGTGCTTGGCTTTGTCGATGCAGTCCTACCTTGCCTGGCTCCTTCAGAGACGGCAAGGTGGCGTGGTCTTGAGGGAGAGCGCTACGGTCGTGTAGATCCTCAAGGCAAGTGCGGTGATTTTCCTTCTCGTGGTTGCCGCCCTGTTTTTGGTCTAATTCCCTATGAAATAGACGTAACAGAAATCACCGGGCGAATTATCACAGGGGTGGCGAGGTCATGCCCCTGGGTGTCCACCATTGAACAAAAACAATGATGGATAGCAATGACGTACGCGGGGACCCGTAACGGGAGGATGAAGGGATCCTGGTGGCTGAGCCGACGAGCGTAGGCGGTTTAACGTCTCTGAGGCAACACTCCACTTTGGCCCGGATTTCTTCTAACACGGGAGGCCGCAGCTTAGCCCGCTGCGGTCAATCGGCTGCGGGATCCGGTCAGACGGCCCCCAGGCGAGTTCTCTTTTCATATTGGGGGCTTGCAGACGGCAGCGCTCGCTCGCATCGCTAGTGGTAGCGGTGTGGGTTAGTGCTGTGCAGTCTCGTGGGCAACTAATGGGGGGGGGGACTATATCCCTCGACTAATCCCTGGTGCTACCGTAGCATCGCCACTTGAGCACTCCATGGCGGGTGGGGATAGTTGAGGGATGAAACTTTTTCACGGGAATCTTAATGGATTTTAAAAATAAAAAAAACCACAAGGCGGGACCGGCGAAAGCTGGGACTGCGATTCAAAAGGCGGGACCGGCGAGAGCTGGGACTGCACACCAGAAGGCGGGACCGGCGCAAGCCGGGACTGCACATCAAACGACGGGACTGGCGCAAGCCGGGACTGCATCATTTCTAGCAGGGCAACCCAGAGGCGGGACTGTGGCGGGGTCGTGTCAAGGCGGGGCTGCGGCGGGACTGTCAAAAGACGGTACTGCTGCGGCACTGTCGGGGGACGGCACTGCTGCGGGACCGCCTTTGAGGGGCACTGCAAAACCTCAAGCGGGACCGACCAGAGCTGGAACTGTAGTGGGATCGTCTCGAGGTGGGGCTGTGGCGGGACTGTCAAAAGACGGGACTGCTGCGGCACTGTCGAGGGTCGGCACTGCTGCGGGACCACCGTTGGGCGGTACTGCAATTAAGCCCACTGGGCATAAGGGTACTGCCAAAGCTGGCGCGGCACGAGAGCCTTGTGGTAGAGGTCGAACGACCTCGGACCTTACGGCCTCGGACGCTACCGGCGAGGTCAGCACTTCTTCGTCACCTGGCGGCCGGCAGGAATCAGGCTGGCGCCGGGTTGGACGATCTGGCAAAAGCTGAAACAGCAGGCGGCTCTAGAAGGGACTCCTACGGGAGGACCGTCAAAGAGGCCGCGTACTGTTCTCAGCAGTGACAGCGGGGACATGGCAGCCAAGAGGGTAAAGACCCAAGGTCAATCGTCCTCAACCGGATCCTTTAGGGATGCGGTGGCGGCTGTGAAACTCGCCATTGTCTCAGTCAGGTACCCGGAGGAGTACTTGAAGGCGGAGGATCTGATGCCAATCCAGGAACTCATAATTGAGAAACTGGAGGAAGCACCGGATCCTTTACCGGTATTCACGGTTGCTCCCGGAGTTGTCGCAGGTGCAGTGCATGTATCCTGCGACGACTCTGACGCAGCTTGCTGGCTTCAGGGCGCCAACCACAACGTGGAACTTGGCTCCATGAAGCTCAAGGTCGTCAACGCCAAGGACCTTCCAAAGCCAGTCAAAATGGCATGGAAGAGTCGTAACTTGGCGCTGCAAGACTCGGCTCGGGCCATTAGGTTGCTTCAGCGGCTTAACCCTGCCTTGAGGACGGACGACTGGAAGGTCGTGAATGTTCTTACTGAGCAGACCGGCATCCGTCGTATCGTCCTTATGGCCGGGGTTTCCGCTGGGGTCATCAAGGCCGCGGGCTACTCTCTTCCAGGAGGAATTGAACGATACTCGTTCAAGCTCCTGGAAGAAGAAAAGTGAGAGGCACCCACTGCGGAAGCAGGAGTGGAGCCCTCCGAAGATGGTCCACCGCAGTGTTAAGAGGCCATCGACGAGGTCGCTGCTCACGACGTAGCGCAGGAGGCAGAGACCCAGACCGGGGCGTCAGAGGCGGACCTCGAGGATGAAATCCTTGAGGGCCTCGATACCCTGGAGATTGAGTCGCCAACTGCTCTCGAGGAGAACGCGATGGAGGAGGAGCCTCAAAGCACAAACCCATCAAAATATCTAAGATGGAGGGACTAAGGTGTGTACAAATCAATTTGCATCATTGCAGAGCCGCTACTGCCCTTCTGGCTCGGCAACTGAAGCTTAATACATACGACGTTGCCTTGATACAGGAACCTTATTTATATAAAGGGACTATAAAAGGCTTAGGTGGGACAGGGGGCCTGGTGCTCTATGACTGTCCAACTAATGACGCAAGGACTTGCATCTATATCAGGGGCGGTATAGAGGCAATGCCCTTACGTACTTTCTGTTACAGGGATCTCACAACAAATCTGATCCAAGTGGGGACGGGAACAGAGAAGAGGAGAATTATCCTTACCTGCTAGGCAATAAACCTACTTTCAGGACCTCTGCGAGAGCTGAAGTTATTGACCTGACATTGGCTTCAAACAGGGCCAGCACTCTCATTGAAAATTGGCATGTATCGGATGAAATCTCTCTGTCTGATCATAATTATATATGCTTTAGGTTTAGGACGGCGGGAGAGGCCGAAACTAGACGAAGGAGAAACCCAAGGCATACAAATTGGGACTCGTACAGGAGGGACCTAAAAGTAAATCTAGGGAGCCCTAAAGGTAAGCTTAATTCCATACTAGATATAGAATTTGAAGCGGACAGAATCAAGGGTGGCACCATCGGTGCATGGGAAGATAATTGCCCAGAGAAAAAGGCCTTTTGCAAAAAGGTACCATGGTGGACTCCTGAACTAGCTAAAATACGTCAGGAAACACGACAGGCCTTTAATGATGCAAAAGCCAGGAAAGACTTTTCTGGCTATCACAGCATGCTGACGAGGTATAACACGGCGGTTCGCAAGGCCAAAAGAACTAATTGGCGACAGCATTGCACCTCCATCGAAGCTCTGCCAAATGGAATGAGGTTGTGCAAAGCAATGTCCATGAATAAGACAAACCCACTGTCATCTGTAAAGGATGAGAATGGGTATCTCACAGAAACTGGACGGGACACTCTGGGCGTGATGTTTAGAACTCACTTCCCGGAATGTATACTGCGCGACAGCGATGAAGAGGAACCAGTCACAAGGGACGAGCTCACGAGGCACACGTCCAAAAATAACTGGCTCACGGCAAAGAAAGTGGTAGATGAAAATAAACTGAAGCTTGCCTTAGCAGGCTTCCAGCCTTTCAAATCCCCTGGTCCGGATGGCATCTACCCAATACTTTTGCAAGAAGGGGCATCTGTTTTGATACCACATTTGAGTAAACTCTACAGAGCCTGCATAGCCTTTGGGTATGTACCTAAGGCATGGAGGGAGGTCAAAGTCACCTTTATACCGAAGGTGGGCAGACCGACTTACGAAGAAGCTAAAGCTTATAGGCCCATCAGTCTATCATCCTTTCTCTTAAAAGCTCTGGAGAAAATGGTAAACAGGTACCTAAGAGGGACCACTTAAAGTATTCCCTCTACATAAACTACAGTGCGCCTACAGCCCTGGAAAATCTACGGAAACGGCATTGCACTATGTTGCGAGTCGAGCCGAGGCTGCGCTAGAAGGACAAGAGATTTGTGTCGGGGCTTTCCTCGACATAGAGGGAGCCTTTGACAAGACAACATTTGAGTCTATACGCATTGCTGCAAAGGAACATGGCATCAATGATACCACGTGCAACTGGATTGACTATATGCTGAGAAGCAGAATAGTCAGATCAGAACTGATGGGAGACAGACTTAGCGCAAAAACAACAAGAGGTTGTCCGCAAGGCGGAGTGCTGTCACCATTATTGTGGTGCTTGGTAGTAGACTCGCTGCTTACCAAACTCAACACCGGACCATTCTACACAGTAGGCTATGCAGATGACATAGCTATAATGGTTAATGGTAAATTTCCGAACGTAGTCTCTGGATTGTTACAAAAGGCATTGAGGATGACAGAGGAATGGTGTACAAAGAACCACCTCTCTATCAACCCAAGTAAAGCAGTCATTATTCCATTCACGAGGAAGAGACTACTAGGAAACCTAGGAGAGCCCTCCCTCAATGGAATAAAGCTGCCCTGGTCCACCGAAGTTAAATATCTGGGTGTAACGCTTGATAAAGAACTCAGGTGGAAAACTCATGTGGAAAATATTACGACAAAGGCCTTACGAGTGTTCGGCATGTGTCGTTCCACCTACGGTAAAACTTGGGGATTAAAGCCCAAAGTGATACGATGGCTGTACCGAACAATGATAATACCTATTATCACATACGGCAGCATAGTGTGGTGGCCAAGAACAAAGCTTGCCTCGTGCAAAGCGCCACTCACCAGGTTACAAAGAACAGTGTGTCTCGGCATCACGGGCGCTTTCAGGACAACACCTACGGCAGCGATTAAGAGATACCTCAATATCCCTCCTCTGCATATGATGGTTGAATTCGAGGCAAGGAAGACATTACATCGTCTTGCTGTTGCTGGACTATGGGATGCCTCTAGGCCAAAGACTAACCATACAAAGTTTGATTGCAATGAAGGCCTGGATCGGATAACTAGCATGATATCCGATAAAATGCAAACTATTTTTGTGTTTGAAAGGTCTTATAAGGTCCAAATCCCTTCAATAGAGGACTGGACGAAGGGACTCGATCCACCAGAACAAGATAGTCTGGTGTGGTACACTGACGGATCAAAAATGGAATCAGGTACAGGAGCGGGCATATACGCAAAAGGTTACAAATGTAGCAAAAGCTTAGGGAAGATGGCAACTGTATTCCAAGTAGAAACATATGCCATAATAACCTGTGCTCAAGAGAATATAGATAGAGGAACCAGAGGTAAATCTTAGTGACAGTCAGGCTGCAATCAAAGCCATGGCATCCTACAAAGTGGATTCCAAACTTATTCTGGATGCCATCCAGGTCCTAAACAGGCTTGGGAGGCATAACAGGGTGAGACTGATGTGGGTCTCTGGACACAAAGGAATCCATGGTAACGAAATGGCAGATGAACTGGCAAGAGAGGGCTCAGCAAATGATTTTGTGGGTCCAGAACCATGTGTAGGCATTTCGTCGTGTCTCGTAAAAGCCACATTTAAGGAGTTTGCAGATCACAGACAACAAACACACTGGTTGTCTACTACTGGTCTACAACACTCCAAGAAATTCCTAGGCTCTACGTTCAAAGCCCGGGAATGCATCTGGAATATGAGCAGGGGGCAAATCCGCTACCTGCTTGGGGCCTTTACTGGGCACTTTGGAACCAACGACATGCTCATGAAGATGGGTCTAACCGCAACACCCATGTGCAGGTTGTGTGGGGAACATACGGAACGCATGGAGCATCTCCTGTGCACATGCGATGCACTGGCTGGTAAGCGAATGAGTCTACTAGGGGTTGGATATCCTAAACCAGAAGACTATAGGCTCATATCGCCCAGTCTCGTTGTAAGACTCATGAAAAGAGTTTTCAACGAGATTGGGGAGGAGTAAGTTATCTAGGGGACCACAATAGATCCCAATGGGTCGAAGTGTCCGAGTTGCTTCTACGCCATCCACCAAGGGTCCTGGTTCCCCGACTCAGCCTGCTTCTACTTACCAAGTTTGAACAGCATAGTTCTTATAGTTTCGGAAAAAAGTGGCTGTGACATACGGACGGACAGACAGACAGACAGACATACAGACATGACGAATCTATAAGGGTTCCGTTTCTTGCCATTTGGCTACGGAATCCTAAAAAGCCTCGGGGAAGTTAGACCTTCCTGCCTAACTCCGCACTCAAGTTTATATGGGTCAGACAACGCGTTAGACCATTTGACGAAGTTCCTCTGCTTGCCATACCAAAAATATAATGTGGACACTAATGCAGTAGGAACACCTGCCTCTAGAAGCTTCTTCCATAAGACATTGTAAGAAACCAGATCGTAGGCGTTAGAAAGGTCCAGGAAACAAGCATACATAGGTGTTTTCCTGTCAGCCTACAGCCTATTCGAAAAAAGTAAAAAACTTAGGTGTCTTCTTATACTGCAACCTATCTTGGGTCGTTCGTATTTCAGAAGTAAGCAGGATGGTGTTTTGCTCGTTTCGGTCACTGAAGCGTCTCCAAAAGTGTAATAGAGTTTAAGCGCACCTTAATTAATGTCTAAGACAAACTGTGCAAACGCACTATCTGAAAATGATGTACTCTGTGGGCAACACCGACACGACCTTTTGCACTGACGTACGTCAAGCCTACAGACCTCTCGATATTGCTAAGTAATATTAAAATATATAATGTTAATATTTATCTAAAATAAACCCTAAGAAGACCACCAATGATTGTTTTAATCACATAATACTACAAGAAGTTCCTGTCTTTTTCAACTAAAGTAACTCTTTCTCAGTCTCATCTTCTTTCTCTTCTTGACCATGCTGATGTCTGATTTCTTGATGCGACTGAGGAACTTCTTAATAAGCTCGAACGATTGCAGAATTTGAGCATCCAATAAATTTTTGCCCTCCGAAAGTATGACTATGTGTCGGAATTTTGGAGGTGGTTGTAGTGGCTGCCAGAAACAGAAAAAAAACAGAAAAAAGTAAAGATAGAGTGTGTGTATCTCGGCGCTGCCGAATTGATACACACACTCTTTCTTTACTTTTTTCTGTTTTTCACAATCCTACCTCTTCTTCATATCTTCGGCAACGCTTTGAGGATCTTGTTCCGAGAGGAAAACCTTGTTGTCTTCATCATCTCTTCTCCTTTGTTTTCCTTCTCACTCATCAAGACTTTGTGGTGGATCATCTACTGTTTGTGCTACTTTGTCCGTCTCTGCAATATTCTGCCTCACTCCATACGGGACAGCCTTTCGTTGGGAATTTTCAAGAAAATAACTAAGGATCGTTTCCTGTAAACATGACGCATAGATGGGTATGTATGTATTATGTTTATGCATTGTGAGCTGTACACGTATTTGTTAAGTTTATTGGGTTAGTAATTAAAATTTCAAGTTTTATTGTTGTACGGTTCACGTACAGGCAAATTGCTTACGCCGCGACCTACTTTTAACTACTCGTTTTTATTTATTTTATTATTATATTTCTAGATGACCATCTAGAAGATGGATTGATGACATTAGAGATATAGCAGGCGTCGAATGGCAAGCAAAGGCGAGAGATAGAAAGAAATGGATAAAAATGGAGGAGGCCTTTACCCTACAGAGGGGTTCTCATTCAAATAATTAAAATTTTTACGCTATAATAAATTTATTTAAATAATAATAGTATAAAATAATTATGTATCTTATGATTAATACCAAACCAAAATATTAAATAATTATGCAAAAACTGATTAAAATCAACGAAATGAAGGTACTTAAATTATATGAAATGCCGCAATATAAGAATTATAGCTAAAATAATGATTATAGTAATTAATGTAAATTCTTTTGTTTTAAGTTTATTGCATGTAAATAATATTATTGTAAAAAGTGCATGTAAATGAGAACCAATAAAAGGCTAATTTATTTATTTATTTTATTTATTATTATATTTAGTTAGTTGACCAATAGCTGCCGTAGCGCTATAATCGCGGATTAGCATCCAACTTAACTTTCGTGTAACTTTTACGAATTAAGTTTACTGTGGTGAAATCTGTGGTTTTCGTCAACTCACATCAAACAACTTAACTGTAAGTAACTGGCTACCTCTGAGCCGTACATAAAACTGGTCCTTCGAGCCGGATATAACAGGTGTGTATTCTCTCTGTTAACGTTAGCGAATCTGTCTAGCTGGAGTCCCAGAAGAGCGGATCGCGTTAGTGGGGCGCTAACGCACTTGATATCCAAAACTTGCGGAAACTTCGCAACTTTGGTGAACTAGTACCTGCGGTGATACAACTCTACTCCACCAACGGTCAAACCAATAACTAATAACCATGGTTCAGAGCGTAACGGAACTGATAAGCCATCAAGAAACAACCTTCAGAGACTTGAAGCTTATTTGCACCAACTACAAGAAGGACAGTCCCACCAGGAAGAACTTGGCGTACCTGGAGGAGCGTCTTTCTCGGCTGAACAATAACTGGGAGAAGTTTGTTCACAACCATCAACTACTGGAAGAGTCTGGAGCAACAGACCTTCAATACTTCAACGACGACATTTTCAACTGTACGAAGAAGATGTATGAAGAAGTGCTGCAAGACATGTTGAAACGTAAATCGGAATTGCCGTCTGCATCTGCTGGTAAGACGGAACAACCACCTGCTACGCCTAAGCAAGGTAAGGGACAATTGAAATTTACTTTCGACGATATACAATTCCACGTACCTCCTCGGGAAGCAAGCGAGTCGGCGGAAAAGCAACAAGTTCTTTTGCGTCAAAAATACTGCAACTTTAGAGCGTTCGAACGCACTGCGGAGAAGGTAAACATAGCATTGGCAGTACCGATGGAAAAATGGGAATTACAAGACAACTTAAGCACCCTGAAAACTAAATGGAAGCAAATCGAAAAGGCAAATTGGGAACTGGACTACCTACTACAAAATGAGGACTCAATTTATCAACAGAAATACAATACAGCAGAAAACTTCTATGATGACATGAAAAGGAAACTACAACACAACATCTGGAACAATGCACATTATGAGAAATCTACGCCAAAAATTCAAATACCCGATTTCCATGGCAACTATAACCAGTGGTTGACTTTTAGAGACCTGTACCTCGAAAGTGTACACAACAATCCGACACTTTCGAAGGCTCAAAAAATGCAACACTTGAAAACAAAACTGAAGGGTGAGGCAGAGAAACTGGTTCAGCATCTTGGCATCAGTGCTGAAAACTATGCATCCTGCTGGAACATGCTGACCCACCGCTACGACAACAAACGGCGGTTATTTACATCATACATGAATACACTCCTGAATCAACCTAGTATTCAGCAACCAACCGCAACAAGCATACGGAAGCTTCATGACGTCATGATGGAGTGCTTGAACGGGCTCAAAAACATCGGGCTAGACATCACCAATTGGGATCCGATCGTGGTCCACCTATTGATTCAAAAACTAGATAGCGTTACGTATAACGAATATGTCAGGTTTAGTCAATAGTACGGACGTTAAAACAAATCGCAAGCACGCCATCTGGCGGCAAAGCAAAAGAACTACGCATTGGCGCGCTTCCTCTAACCACTTGCGTGGTGGGGATAGTAGAATATGGCAGTTGAGTACTGACAGCCTTAGAGCTAACACGTCGTAGAATCAGTGTCGATCCGTAATATTAGTGAGCAGGGGGGTAACCACAAGCTCTTAGAGTAAGGTTATTTTGAGAACGAGTAAGTGACAGATGTATACAAGTCAGATACATCTGTCCCTTACTCGATCTCAAAATAACCTTACTCTAAGAGCTTGTGGTCATCCCCCAGGATTGTAACTGAATATTTAAAAAACCCAGTGTATCGAATAATTTATGTGATTTTATTTGCACGACTGCACCCACCGACCTGCCCACACACGATATCTTAACCTAAGGGAATACATCCTGACTTCCCGATGGTTTGCATCTATCGGCCAGCCTTGATGCGACAAATATATAAAGGAGATCAAACATCCCAGGGAATTTCCCGTCCTGGAAGAGTTCGCCGAGTTTTTAGAATCAAAGTTCATGTCACTGGAAGCTCTGCAGGGAAGTAGCCAAAAATTCTCGACATCAAACAAACCATGGAAATCGGAAAAGCAGCCTCATAAGGGATCAGAAAACCGAAATTACAACTATAAGAATAAAACGCAGGGGTCATCGTACTTTAACAAGTCACAAATCTCACCATAAACCTTCTTCACGACAGCAAAAACATGCCCAATATGCAAAACTAATCACGTATTGATGAATTGCGAACAATTCTTGGCTATGGACACAAACAAACGAAATGACGCAATTCGCAACTTGCATATTTGTAAATCTAAATCTGGGGGAGGCCTATGTCCAGCAGTGGACGTCTTTTGGCTGAAATGATGATATTTGTAAAAACAGCCTATTCAACCACGGAGAAAAACAATGCAAATCACGAAAGACGTGTAAATTGTGTCATAAGGCACACCATACACTTATGCATGAAGATGTAACAGAACTATCTAGCAACAAACAAGCAACAAGGGAGGAATACCCATCGTCGACCCTTTCGACTTCCTATGGGGTCAACAACATAACGAACGAACAAAGGGAAGTGTTGTTGACCACTGTACTCCTGAAAGTCAAAACAATTGACGGAAACTTCATCAACTTGAGAGGTATACTAGACCAAGGCTCTCAAGTGAGCCTAATAACGGAAAACGCGGCACAACGCCTCCGATTACAGCGACGTAAAGTGAGCGCTGTTGTATCGGGCGTCGGAACCCCTTAGCGGCAACTGCAAAGGGGCAATGACCTTAGAATGCCAGTCAATACATTCAGACTGCAAACTAAACTTTGAAGCATTAATTATGAAAAAACTCATAAGCAACTTACCTACCGCATCGTTCCCAATCAGCAACTGGGACTATTTGGATAACTTAAAACTAGCGGATCCACAGTTCAATCTGTCGGGCCCGATCGATCTACTCTTGGGCGCGGACATCTACTCGGAACTTATCCTAAACGGCGTCATCAGGAGTGAGAGATACCCAGTAGCTCAACAAACGAAAGTAGGCTGGATTCTATGCGGGAATGTAAAGACATTCAACTGCTTGGTAACACTAAACGATTTCGAAAACATGGCAAGATTTTGGGAATCCGAGTAAATTCCAGACAAGTCATCATCAACTAGTGAGGAACAACACTGTGAAGATTATTACAACGCAACTACCACAAGATTGGCGAACGGACAATATGTGGTACAAATGCCTATGAAGCCTAACTACGAAACAAACTTAAACAATGCAAGGTCACAAGCATTAGCACAGTTCCTTCAACTGGAAAGGAAAATGCTAAAAAACAAAGAACTCAGTTACGAGTACAAACGTTTTATGAACGAATACATCGCTATGGGACACATGAAACCAGTCACAGAAGAAAGTAGGGGCCGCGTTTACCTACATCACCACGGCGTGATGAGAGCTGAGTCCACTACAACAAAACTAAGAGTAGTGTTCAACGCGTCGTACAAGACAAAAGGAGACAGCAGCAATCTCAATGATCACATGTACTGCGGTCCGAACTTACAAAAGGATATACTGACACTACTAATTAATTGGAGAACATACAGATACGTCTTTACGGCGGATGTAGAAAAACTTTATCGGTTCATCTGGCTAAACGAAAATCAACAACATCTGCAAACTATAATCTGGAGATCTTCCTTTCTTGGAGATTCTCCTTTTCTTCTTCTCTACAAGATTGGCAGTTGGGCACAGTAACTTACGGAACGAAAAGTGCACCTTATCTGGCAATGCGCACTCTACATAAACTCGCAGAAGATGAAAAAGATACCTATCCGGAAGCTGGAAACGTCCTGAAAAACTACTTCAACATGGACGATTTGGTTTACGGACAGGAAACTGTCGACGCATCGAAAACACTGGTCACACAGCTAATTGAGTTGCTGAAAAAAGGAGGATTTAACTTGAGAAAATGGAAAACGAACGAACCGATTATCTTAGAAGACTTGCGAGATGATCAAAAGAGCCGCAATACGAACATCGACTTTAGCCCAGAACAAACAACAAACTCAAAAATGTTGGGCATGAGGTGGAATCAAGACAACGATAGCTTCACATACCAATGGGATCTACCAATCAAGAAAAAACTAACAAAACGCGTGCTACTGAGCGTAATAAGCAAGCTATACGACCCACTTGGATTACTATCGCCACTTACAATAAAAACCAAACTTCTGTTCCAAAAAATCTGGATAAGCAAAACCAACTGGGATGAACGCTTACCCGACGATCTCGCTACAGAATGGGAAACAATTAGAAAAGATATCCCTTTTCTAAACAAACTTTCCATACCACGATGGTTACAATGTCAAGAAAACAATCTAGAGATACACGCGTTTTGCGACGCAAGCGAAAAAGCTTACGCGTGCGTCATTTATAGCAGAGTGAAAACTGAAGCCGGCGAATACAAGACTACACTAATTACTGCAAAAACAAAGGTTGCACCAATCAGCAACAGGATAACTGTACCTAGAATGGAACTTTGCGGGGCCGTTTTACTAGCCAAACTGCTAGAAAAGGTTCGGAACACTCTCAGCACTAAAAAACTACATTTAAGGTGCTGGAGCGACTCCAAGGTCGTTTTAGCCTGGCTGCAGGGCGATATAAACCGAACCGACCGACCGAACCGCCAAATGGCAGCAACCAAAAGAAAACCTGAAACTAGGAAGCCTAGTATTAGTCAAAGATGAGCACTTACCTCCTGGCCGCTGGGCTATAGGAAGAGTCCAGGAACTACATCCAGGCGCCGATGGTCGAGTACGGGTTGTTACCTTAAAAACCAGGATAGGGTCACTTAAGCGACCAATAACGAAGCTAGCACCATTACCACTTAAACCCGAAGAATCTAGGGTAAACGAAGAGGAAGAGCAAAGGAGACCTACTCCGGAAACTACAAAACGGGGAGGCACAGCAAAAAATAAAAACAATTGGCTGTCACTAGTTCTCCTAGTCATACTAGCAATGACGGGGCTTGCACAATCAGCGCCAACGAATTACTTGAACTTGAAGGTTACACCTATATCAAGCAATCATCCGATTTACTTCGATGAAGCCGGGCAAATGAAACTAATACATGACGAATGGACCCTATTGGTTTACTACAACTTAACGTCATACTGGCAAGCAACTGGTCAGATCAATGATTATGTGAACCAAATAGATAAACTATGCCAAAGAATATCACATGAGTACACGCCTTGCGAAACAATTGTCGGCCACCTACGTCATGAACTGAGTCACCTAGCCGACTACAACTCTATGCTGCTCACTCAACACTCAAGACCAAAACGAGGTTACTTTGATGGAGTTGGGAAATTAGCAAGAACTCTTTTCGGAGTGCTCGACGCAGACTTTGCCGAAAAGTACGAAAGAGACATACAGAATCTACAATCAAATGATGACTACCTACTACAACTTATGAAAAACCATACATTAATTGTAGAGGCAACGTTATAAAAAGGAACACAGCCTTTATGGATGAACAATTCAAAACATTGCGCATCTACATGAACCAAACTTGCAGCGAAATCACAAAAATAGTGAACAAGGCGCAAATGTTATTCACAATGAATGACATAAATTCCGCTGCAGTGACGTCAACTCTGATTATAAGTGATCTAAACCGAATATTGGAAATGCTGATAAATACTCTCGCCAACATTTACAGAGGGCATTTAGATACCCATCTATTTCCTGCTAATCAACTGATCGAACAGCTAAACATAATATCCGGAAGGTGGCCACAGGGATTATCGTCAAAGGGATTTGAAAAATATCTATGACCTCATCCATGTGAAGGCTCGAACTCTTTGTAAACAACTACATGCTATTTGAAATACACATCCCCTTGTTGAGCGATGAAGACTACAAGATATATCGAGTCATACCAATACTACACTATCAAGAATGTATGCTGCATACAAAGAGCACGAAGGCGATGTTGACCTATTTAACTCTTCTGTACCTGCTCTTGCCATTTAGTGGGTATCTCTAGTACCTAATCTTACATAAATAATAAATTGTATACTAATTTAATTTAATTTAATCCAATTTGATTTAATTTAATCTAATTTAATTTATTCTAATTTAATTTATTCTAATTCAATTTAATCTGTTCTAATTAAATTTGATTTAATCTATGTTACTTAATTTAATTTATTGCAATCAATTTAGCTTTTAATAGTTTTTTATATTGTTTTTAATTAATAAATTCTGTATTTATCTCCGCATAATTTAGTGCATGCTGTGCTTTTCTTTAAGTGATGAGGCACTTGGACTTAAGTTTGAAATGTACAAATTTATAAAGTAACAGTGTACTCAGTGTTGAAAAGCCAAATAATAAATAAATAAATAAATAACTAATATGTAATCTGTGCCAATACCGTTCCTTAGACAAGAACATTTAAAACTCGTACAACCAAGTTCAAGCTTCATCGCAATCAACTTTGTAAAAAACTCTTACATAACAATGGAAGACCAAGACATGCGCCAATGTACTTCATACGGAGAAGACGAATTCACTTGTGTCTCACGTAATCCTGTCTACAATATGCACGATAAAGACGCCCCATGTGAGGCCCAAGTCTTCAACCAACAAGAGTCTTTATCATGCGTCCTCAATGACGTAACATGCAAAGAAACCTGGACAAAGCTTCACAAATTAAATAAGTGGCTATTTACATTGTGCGGGAAACAGCTGATGCGCGTCATATGTAACGATCAAGTTACGCCAGCGGTCATTGACGGGACTGGAGTGATTTCCTTGAAATCAAAGTGCTTACTACAGAAAAAGGACGCCACAATATTTACACACAATCAGCTGGGAAGTACTTTCAACATGGAGCCAGAGATAGAAATACCAACTATTAATTCGACTATTAACCACATCTTTGACCTCGGCTGGCAGAATGCAAAATTAAATATAACTGAACAAGAAACGCCAACTGCAGTAGAAATAAGAAAAGTAGCCCAGCAGTTGGAATTCCAGAAAAGCAGAGAAGTATTACCGAAGGTGTCTGACATGTCAAGTCACGACATTTACCTCTACTCGGTTACTTCTTTGTTGTTGGGAGGAATCGCTGCGCTTGCCCTCTATATTATTATTAAACGATGTTTGAAAGTAAAGAAAGACGTCAAAACACTCTCTGCCGAAAGAGGAGTGACACCTAGAGGAAGAACTTTGGAGGGGACATCGAGCTACAAGAAATGCATTCGACAGCAGCGGAGCCCGTTTACAGCGAAGCAAGACAGCCGATGAAAGCATTTCACTTTGACTATTTATTTATTTATTTATTATTTATTTATTTAATACTTCATGCACACACAAGTACAGAGGCGGACTTAATGCCTTAGGCATTTTCTACCAGTCAACCTTTGGGTGATAGAGAGATAAACAGTGGTAGGTGCAATATTGAAAGTTACATGGATTATTTAAATATACATACAAACTATAAATATACCATATATATTCAAAATAATAAACTAAATACATAAATATACATAAACATTAGTAGTAATAGATACATAATTGAAAAACATTAGCGCTGTTACGATACTACTGCCAACCTCTTACGGATATGCTCGCGAACTTTAACTTTGAAGGTTAACCGGTTGGTTGCCATCCTGATTTCCTGGGGGAGCGCATTCCAAAGAGAAATAGACTGAACGAAGAAGGAACGATGAATGAAGTCAGTGCGGTGAGTGGGACATTGAAGAAGGCGGTTATGTGATGACCGTAGATTTTTACTGTGGTTGGAGCAAATGTATTGAAAGTAAGGGGCCAGATAACTAAATTGAGTGTTATAACTTATACCTATATTTTTACATCTTTTACCATGACACATTAACTATTGTTTACTATTTAACTTTAAATAACTACTTTCCACTTTAATTATATTATTATTTGCTTTGTAATGGATGCTCATCCCACTTTTCCCTCGGGAGCATGTACGGTTCACGTACAGGCAAATTGCTTACGCCGCGACCTACTTTTAACTACTCGTTTTTATTTACTTTATTATTATATTTAGTTAGTTGACCAATAGCTGCCGTAGCGCTATAATCGCGGATTAGCATCCAACCTAACTTTCGTGTAACTTTTACGAATAAAGTTTACTGCGGTAAAATCTGTGGTTTTCGTCAACTCACATCAAACAACTCAACTGTAAGTAACCGGCTACCTCTGAGCCGTACAATTGTGAACTTGTATACTGTCCTCATTTAATAAAAATCTCTATGACACTGAGGCTTGCTGTAACCCAATTATGGGTTAAGCTCGTCTTCGTACATAAGCTGTCCTACTGTATTTGTATATGTATATTTTGCATACAATAATTATTTTGAATAGGTTTTTCTAGGCAATCGTGCTTCAACGTCGACACACCAGGTCAAGCGAAAGCCTATAGAGGATTAAAAAAAAAGTATACTATATGAATATGAACTTTTTAGTTATATTTTTTTTCGAATTTCCTTTAAAGTTAAACTCTAACTTACTTACACTCAATTTTCTAAAATCCAGCTACATACCGTTTGCTATAAGACGTAACAATTTACCGTCAGACACTTTCTCAATTACTGCTCACTCTTGTCAGGCCCTTACTTCACCCACGTCGTGTTCTTGTTCTAATCTTACCCGAACAGTCAGTGTTAAATACCTAGGTGTACTAATAGAAAGTGAACTCAAATGGGATAAACAAATGGATGCTCTTACCACCAGAACCGTGCGTCTTTTACATATCTTTAAGTCCCTGAGAGAATCCGCTAATCTCGACACTTTAAAATTGGTGTACTTTGGCTTGTGTCAATCGGTAATAGCATATTGCATTACGGTGTGGGGAGGGGCGAGCAAAACATTCCTTCTCAAACTAGAGAGAGCACAGAGAGCTATACTTAAAGTAATGACCAAAAATCCCTTCAGATACCCAACAACTCAACTATATTCCGACTGTAAAGTTCTCACGGTACGTCAACTCTATGTGCTCTACTCAGTTCTTTAAAAACATTCATCTATACCCCCTTCCAACCGAAAAAAACGCACCTTTATCCCTCCAAGTACTCCTCATAGAACAGCCTTTGCCGAACATCAATATCTGACTTTGAGCTCCCTCATCTACAGAAAAATTCATAATCACCTAAACATACTTGATCTGACAAAATGGGAAATTAAACGGAAACTTACAGAGTGGCTACTTCAACTAGACTATGATCACACAGAATCAATATTAACCTACATAACCTAGCATACGCACATACATGCACCACACACACACACGTACATACATGCACACACACCTACATACATGCACACACAACACATACACACATGTACACACACACACAAGCACACCTACAAAAACTAAGTTCAGTAACATTTTTCTCAATTTATTACCATAATCTCAAAATTGTTTAATTGTGGGTGGATCGTCAGAGTTCTCACTAAATAAAAGGTAATATTTAATCATAACATAATGGCCGTCCACTGTCTCTTAAGATACAGGTATACCCTAGTTTAAGAGACAGGGCAACGCAAATTGTCCACAGATGTACCATGTACTTCATAACATGTTCTACCATCATAATATATTATACTGTAATTTTTCATAACCTTGCTGTAACTATTTAGTGTAAGTTTTTCTCACCATCTGTACCTTTTTGTTCAATAAACAATTTATTTATTTATTTTATTTATTTAAAGTTATAACTACGTGTTTTATATTTTTGTAATCAATTTTTATTATCACCCTTAATTTTGATACCCCACAATCACCGACGACTGGACCTGGCAACGTACAACACGCGCACACTTCGGACCGACGAGAAGATCACCGAGCTCGAAGAGGAATTGAGCAGTTTGCGATGGAGCATTATAGGGTTATCTGAAGTCCGAAGACAGGGGGAGGACTCGATAATCCTCAAATCCGGTAACCTGCTCTATTTCCGAGAGGGTGACCGGCAGTCCCAGGGTGGTGTCGGGTTTATCGTCCACAGGTCCCTTGTGAACAACGTGGTGAAGATCGAGAGTGTGTCGACCAGGGTGGCGTACCTTATACTCAGAATATCCTCTAGATATTTGCTGAAGGTCATACAGGTCTCCGCCCCAACCT
The DNA here is from genome assembly GCA_949775005.1 of Orthosia gothica. Taxonomy (NCBI): domain Eukaryota; kingdom Metazoa; phylum Arthropoda; class Insecta; order Lepidoptera; family Noctuidae; genus Orthosia; species Orthosia gothica. Next base: position 19,981,321 of record OX459059.1, read on the forward strand.
CGGCACACCCCGACGACAAGGTAGAGACCATGTATGAGGATATCTCCAGAGCCATGCATGGTTTCAAAACTCACTTCACCGTTGTTATACCGCGAAACTGGGCAAACGAGACGAGGGTGAGCTGCAAGTGGGGCAATTTGTAGTTGGACGTCGGAACCACCGGGGTCACCTACTGGCCAGTTTTATGGAGAAGGAGGGCCTCTATATGATGAACTCCTTCTTCTTTATGTCGACGGGACATAAAGAAAAAAGAGACACCCACAATATGGGGCCAAAAACCGCCACTTTTCTTTTTCAATTTTAATGTAGCACTGCACAGACAAATTTCTATAGAAGTCGATGAAAGTCTGTGCAAAAGTCTGTGTAGTGTGGACGGACCATTATGGACCTGTGTAAACAATACACTTTCATACGATTGCAGCAATCGCATTATGGAACTGTGTAAACAATACACGGTCATACGATTGCAGCAATCGCAAGAGGTCCGTAGTCTATTAAAGTGTTCTATTGTATCTCTGAAAGTCTTTATCAGTTCTTCACCAAATTAAACGGGGCACAGTGGGAAAATACTCTTTTAGGCTAACAAAGAATCATCGAAATCAGTGGACTAGGCGAAGATATCATCGCCATCGAGAGTACGTGTGTAGCGACACAATGAGCCAACACAAAGACGACCTTCACCAGCGCTTTTGGATGTCCGCTATAACGAGCTGTTCACTGTAATCTAAGCGCTGTTACTTGTCCTATTATTTATTCTGTGGCGCTGTGCGCTGTGCGCTGTGCGCTGTACAGGGCTGCCAATCCACTAGCGTCTGCTCGGAGATAAGTTTTACTATACGGTGTATAATAATCGACAGCACCCGAAATTGAAAGAATAAAGGAAGACGAAAGAAAAATAGCTGCCGAAAGTTCAGTGGGTACATGTTGCAAAATGTGTTAAGTACCGCAACTATTATTAACGGACCAAAAATAAACTTTTTATTATACATAACGCAAAAAATTGGTACCTACCAAAGACACCGACTGCCAAAAATACAGTTAATTTTCACTTTGTAGTTTTGTTATTTGGTAGTCAGTAGTATTTTTTCACTTTATAGTTGTACCTACCTAATAGGCAAGCAGTTAAGTAAGGTACCAATAATGCCAGAATAGATTACCTGAATACATTGAGGTAATAATGTACTAGTACATATTATCTCAATGCCTGAATATCATAAAACAGAACATAGCCGGTGAAATGACAGTGTACCAAGGTTAACTTTACACATCTGAACCCGTTTAGAGCGTACTGGCGTGATGTTACGTTATGAAATGGTATAAACAATAAACAGACATGCGATTGCAGCTATCCCGAGACATTTGCCGTTATTTATTGAAGAGTTCTGTTGTATAGGTATCTCCGCAGATCTTCACGAAATAAAAATAAACACACTATCAAACAAAAAGAGAATTTTCAAAATCGTTCTACAATTGACGGATATATAGGTGAAAATACATAAAAAAAACATACATAAAGTTGAACATAGAACCTCCTCCTTTTTGGTAAGGTAAGTTGGTTGAAGAGGAAGAGGTCAATTCGGATGTTTATATATCTTTTTATTTCACGTATGTTCGGTTATACTTAACTCAATCATAAATATACACGGATTTGTATTGTTTTGTTTGAAAATGTATACTCTCGAGGTGATCCCACTGCCACCAACTAAGAGTCTGATGGTGGGATCCAATGGGAGTCGAGTGTACTCCTCAAATATTATCGGCAGACATAAAACTTTTACATAACATAAAATCAAACCGACTTCCAAATCAAAACACTACAAAGCGAACAAGTAAAATTTCAAAATTTAGAAACCCCCGACACATTTATCTTGCGAAAACACCCCGATTCAAACAGTTAAACGCGCATAACTTTTGAACGGCTGAACCGATTTAATCCAAACATAGCTAAGAACACTCTCGACAAAACCACCTTTCAAACAAAAAACTAAATCAAAATCGGTTCATCCGTTGAGGCGCTATGGTGCCACAGACAGACACACAGATACACAGCAACACACGTGAAACTTATAACACCCCTCTTTTTCCGGCGGGGGTTAAAAATAACCTTCTTTTCCGAAATCGGTGTCTTTTGTACCCATTGTTTTCCGTTATTCGACACCGACTTCGGAAAAGAAAGTTATTTTTCGCTTTGTAGTGTTTTGTATTGGAAGTCGGTTTGATTTTTAGTTAAAAAGCTTTTATTTACCTTTGTTTAGTTTTGATAGGTACCTCCAATTAACATGTAAATCAGCAATTACAGCCTACATCTCATGGCGATTCCAATAAGCCCAAACACGACTAGGATACTTTGTTTTATTTCGGAGTTCCAGTGGCCATTGTGGTCTTCTTCATCAGTTCCACTTTATCAAAAGATACTTTCTGAATACAAACAATAATGCAATTGATTAAAATACCAAAATCACTTTAAGTATGCCTATAATATTTGAGGAGTTCCCTCTATTTCTCTAGGAACCCATCATCAGATCCTGGTTTTCTTAACATGGTACCATCCTTGGGATACCTTCTTTCCAATAAAAAATGAATGATCAAAATCGGTTCATAAACGACGAAGTTACCCGCGAACACAAATAAAATATATATATATATATATATATGTCGAACTGAGAAACCTCCTCCTTTTTGGGAAGTCGGTTAAAAATGAAACTTTCTTAATAATAATGAATTAGTTTCCTTTTGGAAGTTGTAACGTTACGTATAGCGCCGGAGAGCTATACGTAAGCCACGTTAATAAAAATAAATAATTAAAAAATTAAGTAAAAGGATAAAGAATATAAAACTATAGGCCGGCTTCAGACGTCATGGGCAGCTAACCAGGAGCAGGTCGGGCAGGAAGGCGTGGAATGAACAGGACCACGGGCAGATGGTCATGGCAGGCAATCGGGCAGGTAGGTTGTAGAGTTGGCAGTAAGGAGTGTGGAAACCAGCTATGACTCAATAAGCCAAACAGCGAGGCCTTTGATGCGAAGCGATGACTGTTGAGGGTAAGGCTCCAAGAAATAATCCTCTTTATAAACTCACACAATATATTTATTCAGTGCACTTCAGAAAGTAATTCATTTACATGAGCTGGTAATTCACAGTTATAAGAGTTTCAGCTAGAAAAATACACTCCGTATCGTATAACGGACTCTTGGCGTTCAGCCCAGACCTAAGACTGAAAAATCTGAAGCCCGTTTTTCATTCGATCTCCATTTCTTCTGAATTTCAAATTTAAATCTCAATAAGACCAGAAGGAATAAAAACGGCTTTACAAAGGCGGGTCAGTATGCTCAAACCTTACAATAATGTACAACTAGCTTACGGAAAGATCTAGGTATATAGTCCATGGTACCTATGGTATGTCTATGGCTTTAAGAAAATAAAATAGACACACAGATGTCATGTCAGATAAAAATGTCAGAGTATAAAAAAATCCGTAATTTTGCAAATAAGCAATACAAATTAAGTTAAAGAATATAAATTAAACAGAAATAACTAAAAATATGCTTTACAGGTATTAAGAATATCAAAGAATACTTATAATAGAGTTACAAAAATTGATACAATATCATAAGATATGAAGATGGTTTGTGGAGTGTTATGAAACGTAAGTAGATCTTGAATAAATACCACAAAGTCGGCAGTTTAAGAGGACTATTACCACAGATTACATATTAGTTACTACGTAACAGATCCTTCACTCAGTAGAAAATGTCCAATACCTATTGCTATAATAGCCTACTCCGTAGCGTCAGCAAACACTGCATGCTAAAATGTGCCTAAACGCTCAAGCGTACAGTTGTGATTGCTTCGCACCGCGCGATCCCACAGCAATCGCAGGGCTGCCTCTTCGATAAAATTCTAGGGGTCTTTATGTCAAGAGTGAATAGGTTATTTCTAGGCAAGCGTGCTCCACCGTCGACCACATCATCACTTACCATCAGGTGAGATAGTGGTCAAACGCGAGCCTATTGATTATAAAAAAAACAACTTTTTGTGTCTATGTAGTATATAACTCTAAATATTCTGTATATAGAACTGTGAATATGTTCTGACTTATATGTGGCAGTTTAAAATTGTATCGTTTATAAAATATATTTTTTATAAATTGCTGCTGATTGTGCAATACATCTAGATAAAACATAATTATAGACGTCAATGTGTAGGTAAAATAATAAAATCTTTAAAAGTTACATGTGTTTTATTTTTATATAATTTTTTATAAATTTCTTACCCTTTCTAAATTCTCGGTTGTTAAATTATAGTGTAGAAAAAATCCTGAATCTAATAAAAAGTTTTATGAGATATTGTTTTGGAAAACAAGGGCAGGGAAAATCAAAATGTATGTCATTTAAAATTTCATAAAGAGTACTACCCGGCCTTTGTTTCATATTTTTTTCAAAATTATGAATAAAAATATTGAGAGCCAAATATGAGAGGCTAAGCGAGCGAGCGAATCGCACGAGCATTTCTTGACGCTATCAGCACGACAAGTTGAGACAGGTCGCCGCGCCGCGCGACTTGTGTTGGAAGTTTCGTATGTAGGTATTTGCGCGACTGTCCGTCAAATATTATCACAATTTTATTCTAAGAAAAATAGCTTTTTAAACGTTGTTAAAATAGTGTTTATGATAAGTATAACGTTTCTATGTAACAAAAATATGTAAATCTGTGTCTGAAAGGCAAGCTAATGCTTAATACCTACATAATAAAAATATTTTTTAAACGACAAAAATAGTAATACTTACCTTTCGTCATTGACAGGTAAATGGAAAAATGTTAGGTGTTTATCCCTTCTTTTACTTGATTTGCACCCATCTACAGCACATAAGGCACCAGACGGCATCGTAGGTACGCGTACGAACGAATGGACTATTAAAATTGAACAGCGTGCGTGCGCTCCGCTTGCGAAAACCGCACTGAATTTAGTAGGCCCTAGACCGCTAAGTCGGGCGGTAGGTAATTATAGCGCGCAAGTACATGGAGTGACGGAGGCCTGCTATTACATTATGTGTTAAAAATAAATAATTGTCTTCAAAAATTGTTTCACATAAATAGGATAATTTAGTGTAGGTATCGTACGGATAATTCAAAGATGGTGTCTCATGTATGTTAAATGTGAATAATGAGACCCTTTTATTTCAAGCCTAATCGCTATAATTATTGTAGCAGGCGGACGTGATCGCTTGAGGTAGGTATCTGGAGGTTGTAAGGCTCCTGCTCAAAGCGCGTTGACGCCCTGTACCTATAGTTCAGTTTCTTCAAGAGTTCTGAAGCCTGGGAGGTTGATTGATGGCTGCTAGATGTTGATAGGTGAAGGCTTGATATCCAGGAAATGAAATACTTCATTCTTTATGTCTATTTGCGATGTTTTTGCAGGGTCTTCAGAACACAAAGTTGCGTGGTTTTTACTAATACATTTCAATGGCTACATTTTGGTCAGCGCGCCTGTGAACTATCGTTCCACGCAACTTTACCTTAACGAGGACCCTGATTTCGAATGCAAATCAGTTTTTTATTTACAAAAATTGTCATTACTACTTTAGACTATAAACCAACAGAACCTCCCATATTCCTGAAGGAATCATGACGTGACCTATATGGTTAGATGCGCCCTGAAATGGTCCATCCAATGAACCTTCAACCAGGTCCTTAACTATATCCCCTAAAGAGATTCTCCAGGAAGAATGACGGATGAAGGGCAATTCTGTCGATTTTATACTATATGGGTCTTACAGCCCTTCTATAAGGATAGAAATATAATATTTATATAGTTACATCTACATCTTCCAGGCGCGTAACTGCCTGGATGTGTCAGACTGAACAAGATGTACTAATTTCTAACATTAAAAGCCTAGCTAGTTTGTACTCAAGCTATCTGAGGGATCTCCACCCACCAAGCATCATCCGGTAGCCATCCCGACAGGCTACCCTTTAGTAGTACTTTGGTGGACGTAGCTTTAACCCCCGAAGAAGAATTCACCCTGGAGTGGTCGACACCACGAGAAAACCATGGGACCTCGCAACCTGTCAAGAAGGTTATCTCCCCAAATACCAGAGCTAGGCTCCTTACAGAAGTGTGGTTGGGAAGTCAGAGAAATGGACTATCAAATGGTGGTACCCTGATGCGTGTACCACCAGTCCTTCAGGTACTTTAGGTGCCGGGAAGCGGCTGAAGTAGAAAAGAAATTGCGCTGTCCCACGCTTTGATGATTTTAGTGGTCCAAGTGAAGTCACAGAGTAGTGCTGTACAATGTCAGGATCCAGGCGCCTGCCTGCGGCGCCCGAAGGTAATGCTTCAGAAAGCATATCAATAGGCCTTCAGGCACCAAATGTTCCTAAAGGTAGTGAGCCCGCTGATAAGCGCATAGAAACGTCTATACTGGTTCACACAAACACATTACCTCAACCCCCAGTTGTGTTTATATACTACGACTACATGAGTCTTAAGTAGGGTATGATTGGGCATTCTATTCCACTGTCCTCCAGTAGCTCGGCGAGTTCGCCTTCGCTACGGAAAGTGGTATAAAATGCCCAATGTTGAACGTTCGACTCAATTCTCTAGTGTATTACTGTACTCGACCAATGATCATGCCAGTACGCCATCGGTACTTTTTAGTAACTAAATCAAACACGTATTTTTAGTTATTTCGTTTATTGGTCATAAAACTTTGGTGTTACTGGGAACAACATATCAGCCGAACGATCGAACTCTTGTAGTTCGCCACTGAGGAGAATCCGTATCGGTCTTGAACTTGAGTCGGATGAGCGCCTTCTTCCACAGCTCCAGGGGTCGGTGTGCCCTTAACCTTGTACACCTTGCAGTCGATGTAGTACTCTCCGTCGGGGCTCGCTGCTCGCCGCTCGCACCCGTTGGCCACTCGGTCCACGAAGAATGATGTTAGAGATGTTTTGCTCGTTGAACCTTCTTCGAGCTCGGTGTCGTGGTTGTTACTGATACTGAATATCTCATTACCAGCATTGATTTTTATACTGAAACATCAACGAAAACTACTGTTAGTGCATCATACACTTTCATGATTTATTTATCGTTTATTATGCAAGGAAAAAAAAACATAATTATTATCAAATCCTACACAGCCTGAGAGACGTACTAATAGAAATATAACGGTTATATCTGTGGACACTGTCAGCAGACTTGTAACAGCGCATGATTCACTGAGTATCTCTAAGTAGTCTGTGATTCACTGTTTATAAACTAAAACACAGTTTGCAAGATGAGAAATGTAAATAAATCATTAATACTAAAATAATTATATACTAAATACTAAAACATTCATATCATTCTAGGCCCTGTAATTAGAATTATTTAAATTCAATCATTCTAATTCCAGGGCCTAGGTACAAGTCTAGGCTACCTAGAAGTACCAAATATAGAATAACAAGGTTTCAGACTACTTATTTAAGGAAAATGTGTGTGTATTCACCGTTCTAGGGTGAGATTTTATTATCCCTAGCTATGCACTGTTGTTATGTATTGTTTTTCAGTCATAGACTTAGGGTAAATAAGCTAACGAACGAACAATTATGCTACTGAGGTACTAGCTTGAAATTATTTGGTGAACTAGGTTTTCAATATTAGACCAAAACAACTCGTTAAATTAAATAAATTGCAATACACTAGTAAGAGGCCCTTGATAGGTTTTATTTGGTATTATACATAACTTGAAGTATCTGAACCAATCTTTATTAAGGCACATACAACTTGTACAAATACACTTACCTAGCTCAATTTAAGTATCTTCTGTAATAAAGCAAGTCATAATGATCTATATGAGAACAGGCAATGTATAAAATAGTTGTTGTGTTCTAAAAGGCAATAGAAAATGTTTTCATGTCTTCTCCTGTAAAATTAAGTCACATGCACTTGCTAGGCGTTGCTTTGGGACAGCTGAGCTGTAACTCGGGGCGGCGGCGCTTCAGCAGGTCCCAGGGAGAACGACGGGGACGTGGAAGACTCGGACTGGTCAGGGCTCTGCTTGTTCCGGTACTCCGCCACGAGTACAGCACAAGTTATTTTGGCACTGTATAGGTAATGCTGCTCTCAACAACTGCGATTCCCACCAAGACATATCCTAGCTTCACAGCATATCCGTAAAATACTTATTACTTAATTATAATAATATTAAAGAGTTCAAGTGGCCACCTGTGGTCTTCTTCATCAGTTCCCTTCACCAAATGCCTATAATATTTGAGAATTCCATTTGATCTCATCACCAGTTTCGGAATTGGTGACAATGGGACCTCGACCTTAAATCCTTTCAAACACAAAAATAATTTTCAAAATCAGTCTACAATTGACGGAGAAATCGATGAACATATAGGTACACAAAAAACATAGAACCTCCTCATTTTTGGGAAGTCGGTAATGAACTAGTAGCCCGTCGCGTCAGCCCTACGCGTATACTTTGCATCGTTTGAATGTATTATTTAGCAGCATATAAAGAGGACAATGGCTATATTGTGTTGATGTGCGTCTAGTGGCGGACAGGTGAGTGGCTGAGCGAGTCCTCGCCTCGGTGCGCGGGAGGCCGGCAGTCCCCGCACCCGTCCAGGTGAGCGCGCTCGTATTCTCCCGCACAGCACGCCGCGTCCGCGTGCGCCCGGCCTCGTATGTGCAGATGTTTACAATCCTAGCTAATCGTTAATTAGTGTGTGCATCGTTAGACGACGACCTCATTAGAGATGAGCGCAAAGTGCACGCGCCGCGGCCACGCGCGCGCTTCATCACTTCTCGTCGCCAGGCAACCCTGCGACCCTGCCAATCTGCCACCCTGCCCTGCCCGTGATCCTTTAGAACTAACCTACAAATTCAACGTTTGCCTCCCGCGCCATCCCGGGTGGGGCCGCGGCGGAATAAGAGCGTTTACTCTTTATAAACTTATGTTCTGTGCTCAAGTACAGCAATAGGTTGTCAGCCAGATGTCAAGTCTCTGAGTCCCGGATTGACATCTCGATGCACTGTAAAAATTAAGTTTTGTAGTCTTTTTAACTCTTGAAACTTCTTGATCACTTCATATCAACTGGGTATACGTTTGGCGACACTTTCACCCCATCAACTTTCTGGTTGGTTTCTACATTATAATTAAATTATACAACATTTACTGAAAATAATAACAAACCCTTAATAGCACCCCCATAAGAGCTCCCTAATAGCTTTCTATTTCTGAACCAGTTCTCTCAATGAAGCAATGCCACACTTGTCGGGTTCTGTGCGCTGATGATGATGGAATGTATCTCACATCGCTGTGCTTTGCCGTAAAAAAATCGTTCAAAGCTAATTATTAGCTATTGTGAATATTTTTGTGAAGCCAATGGGAACATGAGATGTAGCTCATACGGCCCTGAAGGTCGCGGCTCGCTTATCTTCCCGGAGTAAGTACTCTGGCGGAGGGTCAACGCTCGGCCGCCAAAACAATATCTGCGCGGATGAGAGGAAGGTCGCTCATTCACTTGATACGATATTATCACGAAACTTACGTCAGACGTAACTTCAGCATCCCGAAAGTCCACGACCTGTTTAACTAAGAGCTGTCCGGTCATTGGTCCGTGGAGGTCAGATAGGCGGTCGCTCCTACATCCAATGCCTATTTGAAGTAAGGCAACAAGAACATTTAATGAATATTTTTCAATTTTTACCCGACTGCGGTGAACCAAACCCTCCTTGGGTTATGTTTTTGACCAGTATGTGTGTATGTATGTATGTATGTTCATATGTTCCCTCATCACTTCTAAACTCCTTATCATAATTTGACAAATGAGATGCTGTTAGAAGCGACTTGTTTGTCCGCTGGTTATTGGCTATGTGACGTCACATTAAATTGGATATGGCGCCCTCTAGAGGGCACGAAGTCAAGAACAAAAAAAATGTTTTTCGCCGCAGCCCATCATGTTTGGTATCATTGATCATGGATTTTAAAATGAAGGCAGGGTTTCGTACATCATAATTTTGCCAAGCGTACCGTTTGCGAGACATATCCCGTCAAATTCATGAAAACTAATTTTTGACCCGACTATGACGTCGCAAAGTGTTTGTTGATCGTTATGTAAGTACGTATGTATGCATTTATTTTAATTTTCCAGTTCCCTCAGGCTCTGCAAAACTCTAAAATATTTTAAACAATAAATAAGTTCAAAAACTAAAACCCGACTAGTTCAGTAGTCGGGTTTTACTTTTTACCCGACTACGGCGAAGCAAAAGGGAGGGGTATGTTTTTGACCGGTATGTTTGAAATATTTTTTACTAGCTTCTGCCAGCGGCTTATGTACTATTCCAGACTATAATCAATCTCTGTGCTAAATTTCATCTGGATTCGTCCAGCCGTTTGAGCGTGAAGGAGTAACATACAAACACAAGCTTTCGCCTTTATGATATTAGTGTGATCTTTTAATCCTCGTAACCCCAACTATTCTTTAATCAAATGATTTAGCAAACAATCTTTATGATATTAGTGTGATCTTTTAATCCTCGTAACCCCAACTATTCTTTAATCAAATGATTTAGCAAACAATCTTTATGATATTAGTGTGATCTTTTAATCCTCGTAACCCCAACTATTCTTTAATCAAATGATTTAGCAAACAATCTTTAAAAAATAAACATTTAGTCAAATTATTTGTTGGTTGTGAATGGTTGAAAATATAAACACAAGAATTACAGAAAGAGGTGATAATTTGTCAATTTTTGTGAAGAAACAAGGGTAACCCTCGGTAGATTAAAAATAAATAAATACAATAATTACAAAATTTGTTATTGAGGGGTAACATTTAAAATAATATAGCCTAGCCTATATCATTCCCACAGTTAAGACTAATCCAAGAAAATCTCGTATGTCAAAGATAATCCGGCAAGCCGGTTGGGCTGTAGAGCGTGCTAGAAATGGACATATATATGTTACGGCTAATACCCGAAGTGCGGCTACGCCTAGTTTTAGCCGGTTAGAAATAGGTGTAGCCACTTACTCTTGGTTAAACCTAGTACGAGCCGATTGTTTTCGGGTAAAACTAGGTCTAGCCTTCATCATGCCGGCTACAACTAGGTCCAGCCACTTACTCTTGGTTAAACCTAGTACGAGCCGATTGTTTTCGGGTAAAACTAGGTCTAGCCTTCATCATGCCGGCTACAACTAGGTCCAGCCATTCCCTGTTGGATAAAACTTCAGTCCAAGAGCGAGCGAAGCGAGCTCGGGAACTTAGGGCACCCCGACACGGACAGGTTAGGTTCGAACGAGATGACGGGAGCTGAAGTGAGCGAGCAAAGCGAGCGAACTCAGCTCCCGTCATCTCGTTCGTGTTAGGTTACTTTTGACCCTGCAGACAGAAATAGGAGCCCCGCGCAGCGGGGCTACGTCGACCTAGTTCTAGCCGGAATGATATCGGATAGACCTAGTTTTATCCAACAGGGAACGGCTGGACCTAGTTGTAGCCGGCATGATGAAGGCTAGACCTAGTTTTACCCGAAAACAATCGGCTCGTACTAGGTTTAACCAAGAGTAAGTGGCTACACCTAGTTCTAACCGGCTAAAATTAGGTGTAGCCGCACTTCGGGTATTAGCCGTAACATATACATACATACATGCGCTCGAAAAACATTACCCTCCCGCAGTCGGGTAAAAAAACTAAATAATATAAACATTATTACTTAGTTTTAGTTTTTAATTGTTTGACGTTCAAAGATGCCGCTTATGGCCTAGTAAACGTTCGTTGTCACTAGTACCATTAACAGTTCCATGATGGAACTACTGACTGTTTTTTTTTATCACTAGTTCCATTTTTAAAGAATCTGAAAATAATGGAACTAATGTTGAATTTGTTATCACCAGTTCCATTTTTAAAAAAATATGAAAATAATGGAACTAATGTTGAATTTGCAGATATCACTAGTTCCACATTATTACTTTAGGCACTTGTGAAATTTTTAAGGGTGGTAAAAACACTGGAGTTAAAAACACTTAGTTTTTATAGTAATTATATTCAATAAAATCAACAATTTTTTTTTCATGTATCATTCGGATTCATTACATTTACTACAGTACGCGCTCAACGAAGTTTATCTAAAAAATGACCCACAGATATTTCGCCTGTTAATAACTGCATTTGGGCTTCAATGACTAAGTCATTTCTGTCTCTGTAAATTCTTCGTCGTTTAGGTTGGGAGCTCTGCCCATAACTTTGTAGAAGATTAGTTCTATACTTCATTAACATTGCATCATCATATAGAATATGTAAGAGCTGCAATAAATTTGACTCGTTTTTATTGACGTTTGTATTCAAATTATGATGCCAGCCTTCAAGGACATTATTTGTCCTATGGATCTCACCATAAACACACCATAATTTTTGTACGTCTGGTTTCATCCAAAACGTATCGAAATATTTTTTAAATTTATTAAAAGCATCGTTTTCGGGCATTTCCTGTTGTATATATTTCCAACCTTCTTCGATTTTACTTGGCGGTAGAAACGCTAAATTGCCACAAAGAGAAATTATCCTTTTGTTTTTTCTGCTACTGTTATACCCCTTTTTCGATATAATGCCCAGTTTGGTTGCTTTTCGAAAAAGGCTGTTAGTATAATGATAATGACAACATTTAACATCTATGCCAACATTGAATGATAAAAGAGCCTTTATTGTGGCTTCCTCAAAATCGCACATTACTTTATTTGGGTTCCACTGGGGTATCTGCGATTTTATGAGAGAAAATAAAATTTTATAAGAATATTTATTTCTATTTGTCATAAACGCATATAGAACGGGCACGACATTAGTGAAATTACTATTGCTGCCAATGTCAGCATGAATAGTATACATTTGTGAGAAAGGTTTCGGGCAAAATTTAAATGTGCCGTCCATAAAAAAATTCGTAACATTTCCCATGTGCGTTTTTCCCTCGGGAGTAGAAAAGACCAGAATTCTATTATTATCTTGATTGAAATCAGCTAGTAAAAATTTTTCAAATTGTTTTGGCACCTCAACTTCATTTGGATCATTTGTATTAATTTTTTTAACGCTTGCATTTTTCTTTTTTAGGCGGTAAATGCGACTGTTTACTTTTGAATGGTGGAACAGCATTTTTTGTAGCTAAATCAAATCCTTGATTTGCTATACGAACCAAGGCCCGTTTGTACACCCTAGGAGCCGGTTCTCTGCCTTGAGCCTTTAAATAATTAATAATTTAAAATTAAAAATTCCCCTTTTAATAATTTGAATTGCACTCATTTTTTGTATTCTTAATGTGAGGAATTTTATCCGTGAAATTAAAAGCATATATTTTCCTTTAGACAGCTAATATATATTGACATGATAGTTTTCTTTTTATTATTTTGACAATACAAAAACCATAGAGATAATCAACCTCTAACAGAGGAGCCGAATAAATTTGCTTGCGAACACATTGCATTGATTTCTCGCACTACAGCGACGACTTATACTTACGTTTTTCTAACTACCTCCCGATATGGAAAAAAATAATTGATATTACAATAAACGACAGGTAGATGTCACTGGCTGTCTCATCAAGTAACGCCATGTAAACATGTAAACTAATTCATTCGCAAAAAATAAATGTTTACTGATTCTATTCGATCACTGCATACCTATTAAAAAAAAGTAAAGGTAGACAAAAAAATATTTGTTGTTTTTATTGAATATAATTACTATAAAAACTAAGTGTTTTTAACTCCAGTGTTTTTACCACCCTTAAAAATTTCACAAGTGCCTAAAGTAATAATGTGGAACTAGTGATATCTGCAAATTCAACATTAGTTCCATTATTTTCATATTTTTTTAAAAATGGAACTGGTGATAACAAATTCAACATTAGTTCCATTATTTTCAGATTCTTTAAAAATGGAACTAGTGATAAAAAAAAACAGTCAGTAGTTCCATCATGGAACTGTTAATGGTACTAGTGACAACGAACGAGTTGCAAAAATATATTTTTGACTTAGACTTTGACTTTACGTCAGTTCAGTTTTCGGAGCAGGATGTTTAACTCGTCCCGTTTTTAAGGGTTCCGTAGCTCGAAAGGAAAAAACGGATCCTTAATTCTTGATTCTTTATTGTACACCAAAAACAATATTTAATACAATGTGATAATAAAGTACATGTACAAAGGCGAGCTTATAGGATCACTTTGTTGTCGTCCGTCCGTCTGTCTGTCAAGACCCTTTTTCTCAGGAAAGCGTAGAGGTATCAAGCTGAAATTTGTATCGCTGTAATTTATGTCCTGTCTACTGTTCCTTAATGCTGTGAAAAAATCAAACTTCTAAGCCAACGCAATCAAAAGATACAGCCGTTTATGCCGCAAATTGCCGACACTCGCAAGGGAATCAAAATCTACAGGGTCCTTCCCGTGAACTCAGAATCTTGAAATTTGGTACGAAGCCACGTCTTATAGCACAGATAAAGGAATAATTGCGAAAACCGTAAATTTTTAGTTACATCATTTAATAAAAATATTTTTAATAATTTTAAACTTACTACCTGTTTCCTCATGAACGCGTAGAGTTACTCGTATTAAATTGAAATTCATATCAAATACTGAGGTCTATAATACCTTTAAGCTGAGGTTTGTACGGAACCCTCGAGGCGCGAGTCCGACTCGCACTTAGCCGGTTTTTTTTTAAATATTTTCATCCATTTATCGGGCTTATTGGAATCGTCATGAGTAGTTCTCTGGCTATACATGGTTTTTATGATAATATGAGGTACCAACACTATAAAGAGAAAAGTAAAACATTTTTAAACAACAAAAAAAAATATCGAATTTCAAAGCAAAACTGAAAATAATGTCAAGGATATCCTCCTTATCAGATGCTCAGTCATAGCAGGAGGATCAACACGGGTTCCAGTACTACTGCAGCACTAATAAGCTCCATTTAAACCTGTCCAAGTGTTACGTGTGCTGCTTCACTAGAAAGCCCGTACCTATCACACGTGACCATAAACTTTTAGACAAATCCCTAGCTAGAGTCAGCACAGTCAAAGACTTGGCTGTTTTATTTGATTAACACGTAGATCAAATTAATCATCCGATCATCGAGCCATCTCGAGTATGCCTCTCATGTCTGGAAACCCAAATAAAACATATACATCAATCGATTGGAAGGCATACAGAGAAATTTTTCAGGTATATTCAATTCCGGTCTAAAGCTTATCAACTTCGCTGTAAAAGGTTTCATCTACTTCCTCTTTCTGAACGTATGTAGAAAAATTGTAGACTTGGCGTTTTTGTATAGAATCGCTAATGGTTCAACCAAGCTGCCCGAATTGCTGAGCAAAATTGGACTGCGGATTCCTTCTACTTTTCGGCGCAATCCCTGTCTATTGCATACACCTGCGGTAGGAACGAATTACGATGTATTTTTCGATGTTTTCAATACTAGCATATCAAAAGTAAAAAGGACTCTTTGTAATCTCTTCTTTGATAATGTAAACTAATTTACTAAAATTGACGCTGTTTGTGTCACGTTTTTAACAGACTTCAAAAATGAGGAGGTTCTCAATTCGGTTGTATATTCGTTTTCTTTTTAATTTTTACTTAAAAGACTGTCTAACTTCTATTTTTTTTTTGTTTATAAGCTCTCTTCTATCTGTGAAAACTTTTAATTGCCCTTATTTTTTTTACTCTCATTTGTGTTCAATTGTTTAGCTGTAAGTTTTCCTAAAACTGTAAAATAAAATAAAACACTAGAAAGTTTTTTTTAGATTAAAATGGACGCCAACACAAAATCGAGTACAATACTGTATATGTATATATAAGAGGACGGTTGGCAAACCTATGCAGCTCCTGTTCGGAGACACCCGCATCGCCCACACCGGCTTCACTGGCCGGAGCCCACTTTGTCTGCGCCGCTTCCTGGATGACGCCACCGCTGCCGCTGTACGCCGGTGCCGCATTGTTGTCACATGCAAGCTGACGACCGCAGGCATGCATTGACTCATCGTACTATCAGTTGGCAGGCGTGGTGCGGTGGACTCCCGAGCCATTGTGCTTGTGTCGGGCCCAGACCTTCACATTGTCAGCATTCGTGGCTTATTGTTGTGGTACTGTGCTGTGTCTATCATTACTTGCTACTCGTTAGTATCCTCGTGCTTTTATCTCACTCATAGATACCGAGTTTCCTGTGCACGTCTAATGAAGCGTAACCACGAAAAATAACCAGTGAGCGTGAGCCGACTGATGACACATTCGCCGCTTAGTAAACAAGAAGGACCAGAGAGATACTACTATGAATATTAAACCGAATCAAATATTCGTCAGATAATATAATGATTTGCATACAATGAATTAAATAATGAGCACATTAGAGGTGGTGATCAGTAAGACTGCTACTGATAGCGCTGAACTTTGTCTCCGAGCTCGTTACAAGCGAAGATAATCACCTATTGATAGCGCGCACATTAGTAATTGTATCCAAGGTTCCTCGGGCTGCTGCGTGGAATAACAAAAGCGCTGCGGATGCAGGGCGCACAGACGGAACAATGCACCACAAGTACCGCGCTAGCTAGTTGTCCTCGTATGCTACCTGAGGCTCTACATAAATGAGGAATGATGCCAACGAAAGCAGCATATTATAGTAGTCTTTGAATGAAAGCGTCGTCACAGCGATTAGAAACAAATACAAAATGTATGGAAATGACAAGCGCGATCGAAATGTCTCTTGTCCAGTTCCGTGGATAGATGGATCAGAGTCAGTTAGTGTGACGCGCTCAGCGCTAGAGCTCGGCTCCTCGGCTCCTCGGCACACGGCACGCGCGACACCTCGGCCGCGGCAGTCCGCAACGCACCGGCACGCTCATGTTTACTTCCTTCCTCCAGCCAGCCTCTGTTTCGACCGCTCTTTATGGCTTGGCAAACCATTGATACTTCTTTTTGACAGAAAGCACTCATTCGTACTGTTTGACGTTAAGGCATTCCACTGTTTGTTTCATATATTAAAAACTGTTTGCACTACACTCTAAGTTCGTGTACTTAATCAATCCAAATATTAAAAACCGGCCAAGTGCGAGTCGAACTCGCGCACGAAGGGTTCCGTACTTGGTAAATTGCGGTTTACGATTTATGACGTATTAAAAAAAAACTACTTACTAGATCTCGTTCAAACCAATTTTCGCTGGTAGTTTACATAGTAATGTACATTATATATTTTTTTTTAGTTTTATCATTCTCTTATTTTAGAAGTTACAGGGGGGGGGGCACATTTTACCACTTTGGCAGAGTCTCTCGCGCAAACTATTCAGTTTAGAAAAAAATTATATAAGAAACCTCAATATAATTTTTGAAGACCTATCCATAGATACCCCACACGTATGGGTCTGATGAAAAAAAATTTTTTTAGTTTTAGTTTCAAGTATTGGAACCCCCAAAATTTATTGTTTCATTTTTATTTTTGTGTGAAAATCTTAATGCGGTTCACAGAATACATCTACTTACCAAGTTTCAACAGCATAGTTCTTATAGTTTCGGAATAAAGTGGCTGTGACATACGGACGGACAGACAGACAGACAGACAGACATGACGAATCTATAAGGGTTCCGTTTTTTGCCATTTGGCTACGGAACCCTAAAAATGGCAGTCCGATTTTTAGGTTCTGAGAAATACGTGGACAAACAAACATACATAAAATAACCTCCTTCTTTCGATTCGAATAAAAACAATAATTATTAATACTCATTGTGTAGGTACGAGTATTTGTTAGAAGAACAAATGAGTCACGCAGAAAAAAAAACCACTTCGTATTACACTATAAAATAATAATAATAGATAAAATTGCAAGTGAAACTATCGCGAAGTACTTCAGCAGGGTGACTTTACGAAAATGTCAAGGACATCAATACACCACGTTTACTGTGGGGTGCGCTGGTACGGGACCAAGTCGGAAGCTGCTGTTGCTGTACCTGTACCTGCACTAGTCTTAGCAACGAGATCACTTCTAGCAAATTGATGATTTCCTTAGCATGATGAACGGTCTCAGAGTGGAAGATGTTCATATTCGTGTGCACACTCACCGCCTGGAAGATTGCCAACACAGTCACCCTGTATATCTCATCAACACCAACGATAAGGTATTTTTAATGACTACCTAACGAACATGATGTAGGTATTCACTTCTGTTGCAAATATACCTCACCCAACATTGACTATGTGACTGCCGAACTGTAACAGGATGAATCTATATACATATATATAATGTAGGTGACGGATGTTTGTACTGTATGGTGGTTCCTGCGAGTGTGGCACATGAGCGTGCGTCGCTGTCTTGGAGGAATGAGGATGTGCAAAATGTGCTGGTAGTGCACAGGTTAGCTAGAGCAGGCTGTCAGCCACGGTCACCGGTCACCGGTCACCCGCGCTCCCGGATGGCGAGTGTTTGTAAATACTAGGGGCAGAGGGCAGGGCCGCATGGCCAAGGCGAGGAGGGACGGGGGCGGGGGGCGCGGGGCGGCCAGGAAAGTTTCCTCTGAGTAGGCTCGCCGCCCGGCGTCGCCTGCCCCTCGTTATCGCCGGCCGCTATCGGCGCCGCGCTATATAACGGCCGGCCGGTCATCCCTCGGCACATTCACTGTTGTGTTACAGGCAGCACCACTTGTGCCCGACTTCTCCTCCTACAACTGAATCTCTCTCATCACAATGGCCGCCAAGTTGTTCGTGTTGGTCGCTTGCATCGCGCTGGTGAGTACTGCTGGGCTCTGGTGACGCCTGTGTCCTGTGATGTCGTACATGTACCTGTGTCTCACCGTGTGTTCCCCCACAGAGCCAGGCCGCCATGGTGCGCCGCGACGCACCCGCCGCCTCACCGCTGCAGGACTTGGAGAAGCACGCGCAGGAGTTCCAGAAGACATTCAGCGAGCAGTTCAACGCGCTCGTCAACTCCAAAAACACGCAGGAGGTGAACAAGGCGGTCAAGGAGGGCTCCGACTCCGTGCTGCAGCAGCTGTCCGTGCTGTCCAACAGCCTGCAGAACGCGGTGAGTAGCCACTGCGCCCTCTACATGTTGAGCGGCGCTAGTGATGTGTGTTGTGTAACATGAACACCACTAGATTTAACTGAAACGATTAGTTTCTTGTCCGAGGATTTCATAAGAAGCTCCAGAATGGGCTAAGATCTCTGAGATCGAAATCTAATACAAAAACCATTTTACAAAACAAAATAACCGACATTCAAAGCAAAACCATAAAAAGACAAAAATAATTTACTTTACGGCAGTCGGTGTCTTTGGTACTTATGGTTTTTAATTTTTCGGCTTCATTTTTGTAAAATCAGTTGAAAAGTTCCTGCGACTTTTTTTTTTTTTGTGTTTTTATAAAAAAACCGACTAAGTGCCAGTCGGACTCGCGCACGAAGGGTTCCGTACCATTATCGCAAAAAACGGCAAACGGCCCCACTGTTTATAGTATTTGTTGTTATAGCGGCAACAGAAAGACATCAGTGAAAATTTCAAGTGTCTAGCTATCACGATTCATGAGATACAGCCTGGTGGCAGGCAGACATACAGACAGACAAACGGACCGCAAAGTCTTAGTAATAGGGTCCTGTTTTTACCCTTTGGTACGGAACCCTAAAAATTAACAACAATTCAAACAGAGCATAGTTGCATATTTTCCCGAAGGGTGAACTAGTGCTCGAGCAATGGTTTATGTAAACGAATTGTTTCCCTCGTTACTCTAGCGGTCGTAGGCATTACTGCTAAGCATGAGTGCTCGAGCAATGGTTTATGTAAACGAATTGTTTCCCTCGTTACTCTAGCGGTCGTAGGCATTATTACTGCTAAGCATGAGTACTCGGGTTCGATGCCTGGGTCGGCTCGCCTCCTCCTTTCGGGGGGCGGGGAACACAGCCGTGATGTCGTGTTGGTAGTAAGTGAGTTTGTGGTTACAGTTGAGTGATGCCAACGGCAAGGCCAAGACCGCCCTGGAGCAGGCGCGCGCCAACGTGGAGAAGGCAGCCGACGATCTGCGCAAGGCGCACCCCGACGTGGAGCAGCAGGCCGGCGCGCTGCGCGACAAGCTGCAGGCCGCCGTGCAGACCACCGTGCAGGTCAGTACCCAGTAGTCTACCCACTCATCATGGTGATCATGGTCATTGATGTGACCTGGGGCTCTAGCCAAGTCACATACAAGGTTTATAGAGATGACAATTATTGTGATAAATCCCTTCCATTTTGTCATTTCGGTGATCGCCATCAGATAGAATGACGCTCTGTTGAAAGCCTCTGAAAGCACTCGTGTCAGCTCCTACTAACTCGTCACTACCCGGTGTTGCAGGAGACCCAGAAGCTCGCTAAGGAAGTCGCCGGCAACGTGGAGGCCACCAACCAGAAGCTGGCTCCCAAGATCAAGGCTGCCTACGACGACTTCGTGAAGCAGGCCGAGGCCGTGCAGAAGAAGGTGCACGAGGCCGCCACCAAGCAGTAAACGTCGCCCGCACTGCCGCCTAGCACAATAAACACATACTCTCCCTACCTGATGACTTTCATTGCTGCTCACCCCTCGCTAGCCCAGCGGAGCACTCGGGCACAGCGCCATGTGCCTCGCGCGTGTGCGCCTGACACATGACCCGCCGCCGCGTAGATACAGAGCTCGCGATAATACCAGATTGATACGTTTATCTGCGGCTTATTATCGCAATACCTAGTGTTCGCATACCGTGCCTACATGTAGTAAGTGTTGCGGACGTTACAGTCACAATCATCTGTGCGTCATGAGTGCATGACTTATTGACCCCACCCACACGCTGTAGTTGATCTATTCTCACCAAGCTGCCACAAGTATTAGATAGATAAGCCAGACCATAATATATGAGGCCACCAGAACCAGTGTGGCTCAAGTGACATATTTTCGATTTCTAGTTTTATAGCGAATTTTGATGTTGAAAACCCTTTATTTTAAAACCAGAATGGCCCAAAGTTAATTTTCATGTAATATTGTAAATGGCGATATTTGTTCAGTTTTAGCTTAATAATGATTGTCTTAAAATAGAGGTAACAGTGGCTCATGTGATTTGGGCATGATTTGGGTCACTTTGGCATTAGGCTCTAGCGAAATGTCAATGTGATGTTGCGTGGTGTACAATGTAAAGTTTTTATTTAATAAATACATGTCAGTTGTACAAGCTGTCAACGTCAAGTAGTTTTGCCGCCAAAAACTTGCAACAAAACTCAGTTTGGGACGTGAATATAGATTAGTAGATATAAACTGAGTGAGCGCGAAGCGGAATATTTCAGTAATAGTGACACAGGGTTATGCGCACTTTGTCCCATTCGTACTTCGTCCTATTCGCACTTGGTCCCATTCGCACTTCGTCCCGCGTTCGCAGTAGGTCCCATTCGCGGTTAGTCCCATTCGCAGTTGGTCCCATTCGCGGCTGGTCCCAGTCGCAGTTAGTCCCATTCGCAGTTCGTCTCATGCAAGTAGTTTGTTAGGAAAGTGGTAGGTTTATGGACCAAATTGGGGTGGATTTAAAAAAATCAACAAATATAGTAATGAAACAGACAAATTCGATAAGTAAGCAATGTAATAAGTAAAATAATAAACACACTTCTCAATCGACTAATAACAGTAAGTAGGTATACAATCAGTGAATATTGTCAATCAAACATGGATACAGTACAATGAGTATGTCATAAGGCTACAAGTCAAACGTAAAAGTTACTTAACTAACTGTAAAAATATTACTTTCTTCATGAAGTCACTCACAGATAAAGTACACCCTCGTAGTTTTTCTAAGAGTTTATTATATTTTCGATCAAAATTAATATCTACAGCCTTTCTGTTTTTCCTTTTTTCGTTATAAAAGAGGTTTTTTTTTATAATCTTGTCCCAGTATTTCCCTTCTTGGCGTAATTTGAACAGAAACAAAAACAAGTTAGGCTTTTTAGGTATCCGATTATTCATGCGACGGTGCCAACCACAGAAATCTTAATAATAAGGTAATAGAAGTGCTAAAGTACTAAATTTTATATCGGGACGAGTGTCGCCGGGGTCACAGCTACTACTACATAAACAAAAAATAGATACACAATTACACCTACAAATGCACTTTGCATTACTGCTACAAAATTAAACTTTATGCGATGACATTACGCAATATTTTTTATAAACGCATAATGTCAGGGGGCGCGACTCCTGCAGCCAATAAGAAACGTGTGCGAAAAGCAAAAAATGATATTGCGTGCTCACTCTCGGCCCTCGGCTCTCGGCCAACTCATGCGGCTTGTACCTATAATTTACGCAAACGGCGATTTTTGTTTATTGCGCATGAATATAATTTCATTGCTGCAGTAGCAGTAGTAATAGTAGACATGAATAAGCTTAAGCGTTAATGGTTATTGATTTGACAAAAAAATCGTTTTTTGTGATAAATCGTAGTAGTGATAGTGAAAATATTTGATTTGTCTATATTTGCTAAAAAACGAAAATATTTCAAAAATTAAGTACTTACATATGAAATGTTATTCCTTTATTTGTTAAGATACAAGTTTTGGACGAGTTTCCGCAGTTGGATATGCTGCAAAACACCATGTTTACCTCTCCGCGTCTCAAATAACACTAGAAACCGCAACAAACGCTCCGCGTGCACTTGTGTCCTCCAACACATAAGCGCGGCGACAAGGTCACGCGTCTATGCGACTTCTATTGCCTTATTATTAAGATTTCTGTGGTGCCAACCTTCGAGCGCATTTGTTGTTCTATGTTTCTGACCCGCACAACTAAGGACTGACGGAGATATTGTGGGATACCATTGTGTTTGGTAATACTGTATAAAACGTTGCATTTCAGGTGTAACTGATGTTTTATTAAGGATAAGACGCCATGCTTCAGGAATGAACATACCTTTTCCCTTATAAAATAATTGCATGGGACGAACTGCTAATGGGACTAACTGAGAATGGGACCAGCCGCGAATGGGTCCAACTAAGAATAGGACTAACCGCGAATGGGACCAAGTGCGAATGGGACCTACTGCGAACGTGGGACGAAGTGCGAATAGGACGAAGTGCGAATGGGACGAAGTGCGCATAACCCGTGACACAGTATCTATCTTCGAAACTTCATAATTATATTGTACTGATAAACAAAAAGAACATATTTATATCACATATTTAGCTAGAAACGCAAATAGAAAGTGGGAAGTAATTGGGACTGATGGAATTGAACAAACTACGGGGTACTTTTTTAGGATTTCCTACCCAAAGGGTAAAAACGGGACCCTACTACTAAGACTCCACTGTCCGTCTGTCTGTCTGTCTGTCACCAGGCTGTATCTCATGAACCGTGATAGCTAGACAGTTAATTTTCACAGATGATGTATTTCTGTTGCCGCTATAACAACAAATACTAAAAACAGAATAAAATAAAGGTTTAAGTGGGGCTCGCATCCCATATAACAAACGTGATTTGTTTGCTGTTCTTTTTTTTATCGTCTATAGGCTCGCGCTTGACCACTATCTCACCTGATGGTAAGCGATGATGTGGTCGACGGTGGAGCACGCTTGCCTAGAAGTAACCTATTCACTCTTGACTTAAAGACCCCTAGATTGTAGCTATCGATTGTTATCGATTGTTATTTTTGCGATAAGGGTACGGACCCCTTCGTGCGCGTGTCCGACTCGCACTTGGCCGGTTTTATTTTAATTATCTTTAACTACTTATAAAAGTATTCGATCGAAAGACATTGTCTAGACAGTTATACACACAGACAGTTTAGTTTAGCAGATGTAGGCACTTGGCTCAAGCCCCTGGCGCCCTATGAAGTTTAGTTTAGCAGATATAGACACTTGGCTCAAGCCCCTGGCGCCCTATGAAGTTTAGTTTAGCAGATATAGGCACTTGGCTCAAGCCCCTGGCGCCCTATGAAGTTTAGTTTAGCAGATGTAGGCACTTGGCTCAAGCCCCTGGCGCCCTATGAAGTTTAGTTTAGCAGATATAGGCACTTGGTTCAAGCCCCTGGCGCCCTATGAAGTTTAGTTTAGCAGATATAGACACTTGGCTCAAGCCCCTGGCGCCCTATGAAGATTCTTGTTATGAGTCTGTCCAGAACGTCGTAGTAGAACATTTTTATAAAATTTTCTTATACATTTTATATAATCAAATTAGCCCATTTTAAATAAATTTTCAAAGATAACAATTTAAATGGTAAATGCCATAGTGGCTCATGTGAAAAAAAAACAAAATATCTAAAATTGTTCGCGACGCGTCGTCACCAACCATATTAAATGGTTTCATGTAAATAGAAAATAGTATCAACAGACACACGTCTGCTTGCCCCAGCGCGCCATCTCATAGTCGAGAAGTCGCCCCCGTAAGGGGGCGGGGCGAGTGGTCCCGGAGCTAAGCTCCCAGCCCGCAGAAGCCATATCGGGGCTCGCAAACACGAGCCCGTCGCTGTGGTGTTTCACTAAAACCTAACATCAAGTGAGTGCGGATAAAGCGCCTAGTCGCTTTGCCTTAGCAAATCCGCACTCACTGTATTGGTAGCTTGTTGTGTGTATCTGTAGGCGCGCCGCGACGGGCGTTCTGAACGCGCCGCCGCGCCGTTTCTTCACGGCACCTTGGCGGTCAACCCCCACCAGGTGGAACTCATGGCGAACCATGTGAAGCCCAGCGAAGGCGACCAGCATCAATAGTGCCGACTTTGGCGAGCCTACAGAGAAATGTATGGCTCCCGTCCGCCTCCCTTCCGAATCTAGCCGGGAGTAGGGTTACCATATCTCAGGATTTGTCCTGAGATTTCAGGATTATTCGACTCTTCTCAGGATTCCGGCCGGATTTAGCAAATCTAGTGATAGCTCAGGATTTTTAATAAAAAACAGGTTACATTTTAAAGATCTCTCTTATTTAACTACTAAAAATAATCTTCTTTTGGTAACAATTGCAGTTAAAATCAATACTTATGTATTAATTTAAAACAAACTTAAAATAATCTTCTTTTGGTAACAATTGCAGTTAAAATCAATACTTATTTATCGAAGTAAAACGAACTAAAAACAATCTTCTTTTGGTAACAATTGCAGCTGCAGTTAAAATCAATCCTTATTTATCAAAGTAAAACAAACTAAAAATAATCATCTTCAATGATTGAGTGACATGACACAGTGAGATGACTGAGTGAGCGAGCGAGCGGCAACCGCGCTGCGGGGCGACGGGCGCATCCCTCCTCCCTCCGCCCCGCTGTTTTGAGTGCGATGTACATACAAGCTTGTAACGCGTCGCGTAAAACGCGTGCGCAAGATCCGCAGTGTATACAACGATAATAATACGTTTTTGAGAGAAAATTCTCATCTGTAGAAAATCTCAGGACTTTTCCATGGAAATCAGGCCTTTTCTCCGGACTTTTGATTTTTTCATCTGGTAACCCTAGCCGGGAGCCGTGTGTATGTGTGAGCGGTAGTGTATGTGTGTATACACCGCCCCTGTTTGCACCGGTGAGCAAGCCCGCGCTATACTATTCGGTGCGTGTGTACTTGCGCATGTGATGTTGCGAGTGTCTGTTTATAACGCGCAAATATGCCTATATTAACTTAGAACACTTTACGCGCCGGGATGCGTGTGGGGTGAGCAGTGTTATTGTTTAAGTAGGCCGCGTGTAGCCTGGAGCGGCCTACTTAGGCGTCAAGTCCGGGTAGATGTGGATGGGGTCGCATCGTCGTGGATCAAGTCCCTAGGGAGGCGTCTGCTGTCGGGCGGGCGCGCGTGCCATGGCGAATGGCGAAAAATAAATGATTTTGGTAGGCGAAAAAGTCTTTTACAATGCATGTCCTCGAAAAGAGCGGTTTTCCAAGCAGCCAAACTGTGCGGAAAGTTTCACTTTTTTTCACTAGTGCTTTTTACTTTCCTGTACTTTTTTTAACTCCAACGTCAGCCCGACGCATAGTTTTTATTATTTGAGAAAAGTTTTAAAAATTAGTTATGTACAGATTATCATTCATATAAAAGGTAAAATAAAACGAATAATTTATTTTAGGCGTTTTTAATTACTCTAGATTTAGATTTTAATCAATAAATTAATTTTAAATATTCATTAAATATGTTTGGCAGAACGTATATTTTGCCCATGCCTTATTGCATTACGATGTGACAGCTATTCGCACATGCGCAGTAGATATGCCCGAGGAACTATTAGTTAATCTGTGGATATGCTGAACGCAAAGACCTTATACGTATTTCTTACTACTAGACTGTGTATCAAAAATTTTTGTGTAGCTAAAATGAAATCTATTACCATACATCTAGGTTAGCTATTCCCATAAAAGCGGTAGCTAACCAAAAGCGGTCCTGAGCGAGAGGGTGCCCGCTGGTAGTGTGTCCTTGTCTGACATCTTGCCAGCTCAACTAATGATTGGGTTTGGTAGAAATGGTGGAAAATTTTATATTTTCTTTTTTATGTAATACTAAAACGAACGAATTAAAATATATATTTAAATACGTTTCAAAGTCTATGAAACTTTGAAGCGTATTTAAATATTTTTACAGTTCCATTAATCAATCAATTCATTGTATTTAAAAAATAATTCATTAAGACGGTACCCTGACCAAAAAATCGGCGTGAGATATGAGCGTTCCTATTGGTCTAGCGGCACTGGTGGCGCATGAATAACAGGAGTGAATACGCCTAGATTTTAGAATAAAATCTTTATAAAATCGAATTTTGGTCTTTTGAAAAAAATAATTCTACAAAAATGTTCGTTATTAAATTGTCTATCCATTAGTGTTAGTACAAAAAATAATCAATGAACACTTTACGAGGAGATGCATAATATCAATAATTATTTCTCAATTTCATGTTTTTTTGGAAGTAGATTAGTGAAATATATACAACATTTTAAAAAAAACTAAATCTACCATTTTAGAATCAATATTATGTAGAAATTTAATGTATTTTTATTAATTGATATTTGTTTTTAATTAACGAGTAGATAGCTCCTAAAAACAGCACAAAAAACGGCTTGCGCGGCGTTTTGCTCGGGGTACCGCCTTAATACTGAGTAAGAGTAGTACTTTTAAATGTTTTGGCCTGGTAATACTTAATGTAGGACCATCAGGTTTGTGGAGTTTTTGGCGGGTTTTGTTCGGATAAAAGTCAGCGGCTGTTCATATTATTCGCAAATTGATTCCTAGTGGAATAAATTTGGTGAAGTTAAGTTTCTCAACAGTCTACGCAACTGGACAATATGAGAAATAATTGAGATCCTTTGGGGTATTTCAAAGCATCGTCTGAAGACTGCAGGATCATCTCATGCCTCTCCTTCATGAGCTTGGGAGTAAGATCAGAGAGCTTTTTGTTCCTATCTATACGATGGGTCTTGAAGAACAAGACTTATCCAGACTTGGGATTTGCGGGTTATCTATTAGAGAATGGGATACGGTTGCAGAAAGAAAAATACTTATTTGTAGTGCAACAGAAAAATATATTAATTTTCCGACTTTTATTACCACGGTTGCTAGGACACGTTAAGCAGTAGACAAGATATAGTTTATAATGAACTTATAGATTTGCAACCTCTAACATTATCGAGTCCCCCCCCTCTCTTCGAACTTCAGATAACCCTATAATACTCCATCGTAAACTGCTCAATTCCTCTTCAAGTTCGGTTATCTTATCGTCGGTCCGGAGTCCGGAGTGTGCGCGTGTTGTACGTTGCCAGGTCCTGTCGTCGGTATTTGTTGGGGTAGCCCGATCTCGTCCGGGATTCTTTGCACCCCTTGCCATACCTTGACCTAGATCGCTACCGTAGTCGAGGGTAGGCAGGCTGCCGGGCACTAGGGGCTATGTTTTATTTGTGCTATTCATGGGGAGTGCTTTGCAGGCGGGTTGGCGATCCCAGTATGGTTGTTACAAATGCACAGAGAACGCTGCTGCCCATTCTCTGGTTTGTCCCTTAGTCGCCTCTTATGACACCAATGGAAAAACATGGGATGTTGAAATTCTTTACGTGTCGGGCGTACAAAAAAAGTGTGTATATTTTTTGGAATCGACATCACTATGTAGATTCCAAAAAATATACACACGTTTTTTTTTCCTTGAATTTGGTAGGTTTAGGTAGCGTAGTTAGGTAGCATATATACATATATCGGGACACTATTGTTTTTACAATCAATTTGTCTCTTGTTATGTTTGGTCATGGTCACCTAATTAGAAAGAGACACACTACCAACGGGAGCCCTCTCGCTCGGACCGTTTTTTGCGCCATAGTGCACAGTCTAGTAGTAAGAAGTATAAGGTCTTTGGCTGAACGCGCTTGAATAAGCCCGCCATTTTATTAATTTCATTTTATTAATTTATTTATTTCCTCGCACAATGTATAGTAAAATGTTGTATGATACACGTACGTAAGATGATTACCGACTTGTGTCGATTTATCCACTCACTCGCTTCGCTCGCTCGTGAATAAAAATGCCACTCATCGGAAATCACCTACCTTCCGCACTTGTAGCATAAATTACTATTATAGTATTGCGCACAAGAAATTTCGTTTGTGTTTTTAAGACACTAAAATTATATTTTACAATGCATGTCCTCGAAAGGAGCAGTTTTCCAAGCAGCCAAACTGTGCGGAAAGTATCACTTTTTTTCACTAGTGCTTTTTACTTTCCTGTACTTTTTTAATTTTTAACTCCAACGTCAGCCCAACGCATCGAGTTTTTATTATTTGAGAAAAGTTTTAAAAATTAGTTATGTACAGAAGATTATCATTAATATAAAAGGTAAAATAAAACTAATACTTTATTTTAGGCGTTCTTAATTACTCTAGATTTAGATTTTGATCAATAAATTAATTTTAAATATTCATTTAATATGTTTGGCAGAACGTATATTTTCCTCGTGCCTTATTGCGTTACGATGTGACAGCTATTCGCACATGCGCAGTAGATATGCCCGAGGAACTATTAGTTAATCTGTGGATATGTTGAACGCGCTTGAATAAGCCCGCCATTTTATTAATTTCATTTTATTAATTTTGTTTATTTCCTCGCACAATGCATAGTAAAATATTGTATGATACACGTACGTAAGATGATTTCCGACTCGTGTCGATTTATCCACTCATCGGAAATCACCTACCTTCCGCACTTGTAGCATAAATAACTATTATGTGTCTATCAGTATGTAATAGGGTTATATAGTCTAAGAGTAGTAAATTATAAGCATTATTATACATACTGATTGTGTTATTACGGAAAGTGTTGTAATTTTTGTATTTGAAAAGAAAAGACGTGTTTCATCAGGTTTGTTATTTTAATGAAGTTAGGTAACCTAGTTACACAGAAGTAGAAGAATTTTGAATTAATCTATTTATAGACAATATGAAGCCAGTATTATTACAACGCTCCCCCTTAATCAAAATTCTCACAAATAAATAACATAAAAATGGACTCTAAATATACCACCCAAAAAAAAAATAAAAAAAATGAAAATGTATACTAAGTACTGAAATAAACGTGTAAAAATATATTTACACTAAACCTAAGCCTAGTACACATCTATCATGTGCCACACGCTGCAATCTTTTAGTTAAGATGTCAGCGGGCATATCACTTGATTTGGTATATTTTTATCACTAATCTTTTCTCTAATAAAGTGATATCTGGTATCTATATGTTTCGTCCTATGGTGGTGTACCGGATTTAAGGCCAAACTCTGTGCACTCTGACTATCGGTACAAATAGTTACGGTATTAGGTAATAATTTTTGCCTTACCATAGGATCTGAAATTAATTCAGTGATTAACCTCCTTAAATAAATCGCTTCCTTCGTAGCTTCAGTTATTGCCATATATTCGGCTTCCGCTGAGGACAAAGCTACGGTTTGCTGCTTCCGCGAGGCCCATGAAACCGGACTGCCTGCTAATTTGAAACAGTAACCCGTATAAGAACGGCGATCTATATTACAGTTTGCCCAATCGGCATCGCAAAATCCTACAAGGGGCATACTTGATTTTTTATAACAAATCGAGTAATCTAAAGTGCCTTTTAGATATTGTAAGACTCTCTTCGCGGCTAACCAGTGAGTCTTGTTATACCGAGTATTGAACTGACTCAGGTAACTAGTCGCGTATGCGATATCTGGACGAGTATTAACACTCAGGAACATGAGGCAACCAATTAATTCTTGATAGGGATACACCTCTAGATTATGATCACTATCACTGCTGGTACTGACCTCCAGTTTTCCAGATAGTGGAGTTGTATAAGTTTTACAATTCTCCATCTCAAACTTTTGTAAAAGATCCTTTATATAATTTTTCTGATGTACTTTTATTTCATCATTTTTTCTGCTTATATTTAAACCAAGATAATAGCTTAAATAGCCCAAATCTTTTATCGAAAAACACTTTATCAAGTCATTTTTGACAATGGCAAACGTCTTGTCATTGCTCTTTAAAACTGTAGAAGTTAGCGCCTGTTTGGTTTAGCACTAAATTCTGAGTTGGTTGATATGGTTGACGTTATACTAGAATGGTAATGGTTTGCTTATTGGTTTACGATCACTGGTTTAATGATACGCAATAATGGTTTTAAAAGTTATATTGAATACTAGTAAATGGTTAAAATAATGGTAAATGGTTAAACTAAGCTAAGGTAGCACTAAAATGGTTTGATTCGAGTTACGCGATTGGTATCCGAACACGCACTAACTTACGCTAGTTGCGATACATGCATTTATGGAAATGCACGCAGGCAATAGTGCTGAGCTGTTCGGTTGCACATATTGTACCGAACATATTCCCCAGCACAAGATGTGATAAGGAGAGGGTAAAATACTCATCAAATCATCTTAGTCATATTAATATAAAAGAAATGGTAAAAACTAAACAAGAAATGGTAAACAAAAGTAAAATTATGAAAAGGTTAACAATGGTAAAAATATAAATTATGGTTGTCCTTAAAAAACATGAATTATTTAAACTAATGAGTCTTCCACTGTAAGCACTCGTTCTTTACGCACTATAGGCAACGTAGCCCTTTCCTTTTTACCCGCACTACGCATAGCACTGGGCCATCGTCTGGCGAAATATGCACTTAAACCTATATGTTCACTGTCACTTTGCTGACGGTCAGCGGTAGTATGCTTTCGCGGTTGCACTTCACTATGTACTCTGGTTGACTCCGATGTAGTCGCCACAGACTCCTGTCTGTGGTGAGGCTGCGCCCGGCTGGCCGCAGAATGCGAGCAGCAACTCGCTCTATTCCAGATCCAGACTGCTGCCGCGCATAGTACAACTCCCAGCAGTATGTAGACGATGGTGTACTGGTGAATGTCATGAACTGATACGCCATCGACCTCTGCTTTGGTGGTTTTCAGCGTTTTAATCTGTTCTCCAAGAATGGATAGAGATCTATTCAGACTCATTTCCTCGGGGAGTGCTGTTTCCATTGGTATTGTAATGTTCACAATATGGTTTATTTGGTCTAGCTCTGGTACGAGCATATTTGGTGAAAATTGAAATTGGTTTGATTGCTGTTGCTAATGACCCCTGCACGGGTCAGCTGGCGTACGGTAAATGATTTTAATCGAATATGTGTCACAGCAAAAATATAAATATTGTGACGTTGAGTGTAATTCTACCCATCTGTTTTGGCACGCTGTTCTTTCTGTTTTGCACCTTTGGTTTATTGGGCTCGTTTCGCAAAAGTTATCGTCATTTTTTAAATTTAGGATTGGTTTGAATATCTCACATATTAAAGATTCTCCGTGGTACAGACATGTGTCAAGTTCATGTATAGTTGGTACGAAATAAGCATCCTTTTTCAAGTTTACTGCGACGTATTCCGATATAGGTGTTATGGTAATCATACTGTAGTTGGTTTGTTGCGGGACTGGTATTATTCTGTATAATTGAAAACTTTCTCTTGCTATGAGGGGGAATGTAATTTCGAAAACAATGTATTTTTCTGTGACCCGAGCTTTTGTTCTCAGTAGCTTGTAGATGCTCTGAAGGTCTGTCTCTATGTTTACGATTGGTAGTGTTAAATCTTGAGGCATTTGCCCATAGATGATTTGTAGCTTTCGTTTGAGCTGCGCTGGTGTCAAAAGATGCAGACTGATTTGGCCATGGTATATTTCCGATATTGTATCTATTAAAGTTTCCTGTATCTGTTTCAAGTTTTGCATCATCTTAATGGTGGCTATAGAGACTAATGTAAAGTCCTGTTGTGTAGTCATCACATCGATTTCTTGTTGCAGCTTACTGTTAACGTTGTCTAAAGCGTTTAAATGTTTATTTATGGTTTTGTGTGGCTTTGCTATTATGTCTTCAGTTCTTTGTAGTACATTGTGCTCTGCTTCGACGATAGATGTCAAGTTTTTCCATAACTGACCTTGGTGTTTTATATTACGGTGCACAAGTTCAATGTCTTGTCTGTATTTTTCTGCGAAACTTTCGTCTAATACTCCGAACAATGAGTTTGCAATTGAGCCGACAGCGTTGATAAGGCCGCGTCGTGTTCGTAAACGCTCGCCGTAATGCTGACTAAGCAACAGCTGGTTGTAGTATTGCAGTTCGTTGTAATCGTGACGTATTTGTAGGAGTATCATATGACAGTGACTTGATTCCATAATAGGGAACATTACTGCCAATTGCTCCCGCCAGATGGCGCTTGAAGGATAGAAGTAAACAAAAACATAACAACATGGCGTCTACTACTGTTTGTGTTTGTGGTTACCGAAATATTTTTCCTGTTTTTAAGTATAACTTGTGTTCAAAAACCAAATAATAATATTGCTAGCTGTTGGTCAAGAATGCATCAGTGTTGTGTTTATGGATGCAGAAATAAAACCGGCCATATGATCCCAGAAAACGCCAATATTCGCAAGCAATGGGAAATTACTATCTATTCGTCGCAGAAATTTTACAAAAAAGTCAAGGCTGTGTCCTGACCGTTCTAAAGC
Organism: Orthosia gothica; assembly: GCA_949775005.1. NCBI lineage: Eukaryota > Metazoa > Arthropoda > Insecta > Lepidoptera > Noctuidae > Orthosia > Orthosia gothica. Next base: position 20,014,275 of record OX459059.1, read on the forward strand.
GGAATATTTAATAAAGAAGGTATTTTACAGGTCAGTGTATAATCCTAAAGCAACCTTTATTCAAATAATAACAGTAATGATTATGTTTAATGCTATAGACATTAAAAAGAAGGTACATAACATTGTGTACTAATTAAACACAACTACAAAATGGTTTTAATGTCTACATAAATACGCATATTTAACCATATGGTGAAACCTAATTTATACTTACAGGACTGAAACTAAATAGAAAAATATGGGGTTACCTACCATTGTTTGGAGAAAATAGAGTCGATGAAAGATAGAACAGAGAAGGAAACTTTGAACAAATTGAGCAGAAACAATCAGCACTTTAAATTGCCGGTTCTGTTGGAAAAGTGTCACAATAATGTCTTAAAAATAGTGCTTCAAAAAGCTAAATTTCTTTTGTGGTAAAACATTAAGTAAAACAACAGTTTGTAAGTAGAATAACATGGGCCCTTAAGAATGTAATATACCCAGATAGCCTAGATTTAGACTCAACTCTGGACCTAAGTTTTATGACAACCCCTTCTAAAACTCTTGTTAATTGATGTGAAATATTGTAAATAATGTTGACTCTTACGCAGAATCAAGTAATGTTTTGGCATAAATAAGAAATAAACTGTTATTTAGGTTCAGGGCTTCAGGATTTAAATAAAGAATAAAAGATAGTTGTTCATGTACTTACTTATTATATTTCTCGAACCGAATCACAATACAACCAACACTATTTTATCTTCACGAGTGCACAAGTTGACGTTATATTTCCGACTGAGCTCGGAGCACTGGCACGACAACCAATATTACGTTTACCCCACCATCCTGTCTATATCTCAACCAATGCGGTCTGATTGGTTAGTCGTGCCATACCCAAACACAGTTGGTACTAAAATAGTCAATACAATACTTTTAATATTAAAATCAGGTTAAATTAAACATATTCAATTGGAAAAATAGTTATATAATTTACTATTGATAACAGTCGGCCATCCAAGGGACATTACACGTCCTCGTGTTCATAAATAGAAGAAGACATACGAAACAAGATTTGATTGCCCAAATGTTATCAACAATAATGAACAAATTTTTACTTACAATTTAAATATTCTAAAAAAAAAAATCATAGCGAAATGTAGATTTTATTATTTAAATCACAAATCATAATTTTGGGTATTATTTCATACATATAAAATACTAAAAGGCTACCCTGGAAGATAAATACATTTAAGGGCATTATTTCATGGCCCACGAGCATTATTTCATGGCTCGGTGTATACATATAAGGGCATTATTTCATGACCCCTGAGCATTATTTCATGGCTCGATGTACACATAATATATAAGGGCATTATTTCATGGCCCATTTTGATAACTGGCATTATTTCATGGCCAGGGTTAGAAAAAAAAAACCTGAAAATAAAATAGATTAGTTTTTACACATAATATAAGGGCAGTATTTCATGGCCCACGAGCATTATTTCATAGCTCGATGTACACATAAAAAATAAGGGCATTATTTCATGGCCCATTTTGAGTAACTGGCATTATTTCATGGCCAGGGTTAGAAAGAAAGAACCTGAAAATAAAACAGATTAGGTTCTACATATATAAGGGCAGTATTTCATGGCCCTAAAGATAAAAATCTGAAATTAAAACCCGAGATTAGGTTTAATGATCACAAATTGAATATTAATGTAGACGTGTGATGGCAAAATAATTAAGTCAATCACTGTCATTGCCAGACGATTCGTCATGTGGTCTATTAAAGTTCAACCATGCCTTAATTTTGTCACTTGCAACTACTGTTGAATAAGACCGTCCAGATTTTCGCGTGAGGGGAGTGTCCTCAATTTGATATCGATCGAAATCATAGACTTTTGTAATTCTGTAGGGTCCCTGAAACTTAGGAACAAGTTTTTTACTATTTCCTGTAGCTGGGACTTGACGTTCAACCCTAACAAGATCGCCTACTTTATATTTAGGAGCTGGGCAGTGCTTTGAGTCATAAACCTTCTTTTGCGACTCTTGGTATGAGTTAACATGAGAGTTAATTTCTTCTCTAATTCGTGACATGTCATGACTGTTAGAAGAAGCTGATAAGTCGTCTGTCAGTTCGGATACAATTCTACAGTCACTTGGACCCGATGGTCTAGTGCCGAAAAGAGCCTCTGATGGTGTCCGATTTATGCCCTTGTTGAGCGTGTTGTTCATGCCCCACTGCACATCGGGCAGATGCTCATCCCATTTATTTTCGGGAGAGCCAACACATTTTGCAGTCAAGGCATCAACGAGAGTCCTATTATATCGTTCTACCTGACCATTAGCTCTTGGGGTACTAACGGCGTTCAACACGTGTTTAATGTTCTTATCGTTTATGAACGTTTTAAAGCTTTTGCTAGTGAAAGAGGTCCCACGATCCGTTATGACCCTCCTTGGGACGCCGAACAAACCAAAGTACTCATGGAAAACCTTTATAGAAGTAGATGTTTTTGTGTTCTTTACGGGTTTCAAATAAATATACCGAGTATATGAGTCAATCAAGGCTAGAACATACATATTACCCCTCGTACTCCGTACAAAGGGGCCCACATGATCTGCATGAATAGTGTCAAAAGGGATATCTACTTTTGGTATAGGGTGTAAAGTGCCAGGTTTCTTACCTCCAGAAGCCTTTGAATAAGCGCATTCCAGACAAGAACCGACGTACTTCTTGACAAAACCACGCATCTTTGCGAACCAATATTTAGCTTTGATACGTTCCAGAGTTTTGTCAAGAGCGAAGTGGCCTATATCGTCGTGATTTTGTTTTACGATCTGCCATCTTACCCCCTTCGGCACGACCCACCTATCGCCGTCACTAGTTGTCCTATAGAGCCTATCATGCTTCACTTTATAATTTGATTTAATGTCAACCACGTCATCAAACTGAGGATCTTTTAAAATACCAATAATCCTTTGAATTTCACTATCCGCGCTTTGGACTGTAGCTAACCAATCACCTTCACTAACGACCATAACGTCATGAGTCTGCTGCATAGGGTTCCTACTGAGTGCATCAACATGAGCCATGCGATGACCGGCCCTATATTCGATGCAAAAATCGTATTCCTGCATCTGTTCCCACCACCTAGCGACTCGGGGAATCATATCTCTCTTCTGAAAGGTTGCGCGAAGAGAGTTGCAGTCAGTAACTATTTTAAATTTGATACCCACTAAATAAACGCGGAATTTCTGCAGGGAAGAAACTACGGCCAAGGTTTCCAAGTCATAAGACGAGTAGTTTTGTTCCTCAGGCGTTGTCTGCCTGCTAAAGTAAGCGATAGGCCTAAGAACATCGTCTCTATGTTTTTGCAACAAGATACCTGCCACTCCGATCTTACAAGCGTCCGTATGAAGCTGAGTATCGTCGGCCTTCGGATTATATAAAGCCAGAGTGGGACGCTGGATGAGCTCTTTTTGTAGACAACGGAATGCGGTTTCTTGATCTATACCCCAAGACCATATAGCGTCTTTTTTTAAGAGTTGTGTGAGAGGTTTTGCAATAACCGAAAAATTCCGAACAAATCTGCGAAAAAAACTAGACAATCCAAGAAACTGACGAACATTATGTTGGTTTTGAGGTATTGGAAAGAGCTTCACAGCCTCTACTTTTCTCTCGCCTGGCCGGATGCCATTAGCAGAAATTTCAAAGCCCAAATATTCGACAGAGCTACAGAAAAAGAAGCATTTGGGAAGTTTTAATGTAAGACCAGCATCCATGAATAGACGCAGCACGGACTCTAGTCGTAACATCCCTTCATTTATATCCTTTGAAGGAATAATTACGTCATCTAAGTAAGCCAGAGCTTCCTTATGACGCAATGACCCAAGGACTTGGTTCATAATACGTTGGAACGTAGCTGGGGCGTTTGCAAGGCCGAATGGCATACGATTAAATTCGTAGTGGCCATCCGGCGTGACAAACCCAGTCTTATGTTTGTCTGCTTCTTTGATTGGTATTTGGTAATAACCTGAAGCAAGGTCTAAAGTAGTGTAATATTTATTACCAGAGAGGACATCTAGTTGATCGTCAATCAGTGGCATGGGATAGTTTTCACGGACAGTTTTTTTATTCAGTGCACGATAATCGATACATAAGCGAAGTTCGCCGGACTTCTTTCTAACCACGACAATAGGACTCGCATAACATGACGTTGATGGTCTTACGATATTATTTTCCAGCAATTCGGAAACCATTTCCCTAACCTTTTCCTTTTCGCTAAACGACAAACGATAGGGTCTATATACTACGGGTTCGTTATCATGGAGATCTATAGTCATGTGACCAGCCGTGGTTTTCCCTAATTCCGTCAAATTAAAAGCAAAGCAAGATCGATACCTATTCAGTAGATTGAGTAGTTGGATTATATACTCAGGAGATAGTTTGTCGTTCAGATTTAAATCAGACTCAGTAATAGATTTAAAATCACTGCTAACAGTTGAAGAAATTGTCAAGACTTGGACACTGGACTCTTCACGAGCTACACGACCACGAGCAATTAAAGTGCCTTCTGAAAGCACCAATGGTGATGGTGAACTGTTACTGACAACGATATGTCCTGTTCCACGTTCATCCATTTGGAACAATCCGGCAGCCATTGAATAGCGAATGCCCTTAAAAAATCGGATACTGTCATTGACAAAGATGTCGCCTTGATGTGGCGGATCCGCATACACCTCCACAATGGCAATACCCAAAACTTTTTCGGATCCTTTACAAAATAAATTTATTTTACTATTGGGGACTGTATTTTGGTGATCAAGTTCCGTAATTTCTAAGGCATCGCTAGTTTTCCGTATGACTACGTGTGGCTGTTCCGTAAAGGTTTGGCCTACTAATAGGGGCACATGCATGGCATCGTCTGGGACTATCAGCAACTCTAAGTCAGCTTCGACATTATCAATGATTATTTGAACGCGTTGTTTACCTATGCACGAAACAACTGAGTTGCCGAAACCTCTTAGCACCGGTAGAGTATCAACACTGTACTCCGAACCTACATTTCGAAATGCTGACGACCTAATCATTGAGCATTCACTTCCAAAGTCTAAAAATGCAGTGATAGAGAAACCGTTTACCGTAGCAGTTTTGAAGTATTTCTTATTGGGTTCCGACACGGGAGTGGTTATTTTTGAAGAAGCAGTTGCCTCTTTATTAATCCTATCCTCTACTCTCATGACCTTTTTCTCTTCAGTGGTTGGGACTTTAGCATAACACTGTCCTACCTCATGTCCTATTCTATTGCACCGGCTACACTTCCTAATTGGTTGTGTGCACTGGGATGTAGAATGACCTTCCTTCTTGCAATTTGAACATCTTGTAGGCCTAGGGTTGGATACATTTTGCAGTTTTTGTGGTTGACCTTTCGATAATTTTCGCTCGTTGTTGAATTTTATGTTTCGAGCATTACGTAAATATGAGAGGAGTTTGTTTGGATCCTCAAATTGAGCTGCCTCAGCACCTAACCTAACCGATCGGTCATCAACACCATGTAAAATGCATTCGACTGCCCTTTTCCCACCTATACCACATCTATTGATAAGGGTCAGTTTGTCATAGTAATATTCTTCTAAGGAGTCCGTGTACCTAGCTCGTTTGGCCAACATGTCGCTTAGCATTTGGCCATAATTCTCTTCCGATGGGAAAGTAGCCAAAAGTTTTTCCTGCCATTCGGCCCAAGTAAACAGGACGGACGAAAGGCCCTCGTACCATCTCTGAGCTAATCCCTTTAATTTTGGCAATGCAAAATGTATTACTTGCTTTTCCGACCACGCATAAATGGTGGCGCACTCATTAACTTTATGGAGCCACATAGTCATTGTCTGTTCTCGTTTACTTGGGTCAAACTCTGGAATCGTATTGTTATGGGAACCTAGTTTATGGGAATCATTACTAGACATGGATTTTAAAACATTAACAAGGTCCGAAAGACTGTATAACTCTGATAGAGAAGTGGACTCACCCGTGGTCTTCTGCTGCGTCGAGGCTTGGACATCCCTCACAGCGCAGGCCCGGGGCTGCCTCACTGGACTACGCGACCGGGACCTTGCAGTGCCAGGAGAGAGACGCGCCGTGGCTCGGCGGTAATCCCAGCTGAAGGCCCGGTGGTCCACGCGGTGAACCTCCCGGCCGAAAGCCCGGTGGTCCACACGGTGAACCTCCCGGCTGGAAGCCCGGTGAAGCTCCCTGCTGGAAGCGCGATGGTCCACGTGGTGAACGTCCCGGCTAGAGGGCCGGTGATCCACGCGATGATCCTTCCGGCTGGAAGCCCTGTGAATCTCCCGGCTGGAAGCGCGTTGGTCCACGCGGTGAACCTCCCGGCTGGAGGCACGGTTGTCCACGCGGTGAACCTCCCGGCTGGAAGCGCGGTGGTCCACGCGGTGAACCTCCCGGCTGGAAGCACGGTGGTCCACGCGGTAAACCTCCCGGCTGGAAGCGCGGTGGTCCACGCGGTGAACCTCCCGGCTGGAAGCGCGGTGGTCCACGCGGTGAACCTCCCCGCTGGAAGCCCGGTGATCCACGCGGTGAACCCTCCGGCTGGAAGCCTGATGATCCACGCGGTGAACCCCCTGGCTGGAAGCCCGGTGGTCCACGAGGTGAACCTCTCGGCTAGAAGCCCGTTGGTCCACGTGGTGGTCCTCCTGACTGGCGGCCCGGCGGTCCACACGTTGATCTTCCCGGCTGGAAGCCCTGTGAACCTCTCGGCTAGAAGCGCGGTGATCCACGCGGTAAACCTCCCGGCTGGAAGCGCGGTGGTCCACTCGGTGAACCTCCCGGCTGGAAGCGCGGTGGTCCACGCGGTGAACCTCCCGGCTGGAAGCGCGGTGGTCCACGCGGTGAACCTCCCGGCTGGAAGCGCGGTGGTCCACGCGGTGAACCTCCCCGCTGGAAGCCCGGTGATCCACGCGGTGAACCCTCCGGCTGGAAGCCTGATGATCCACGCGATGTACCCCCGGACTGGAAGCTCGGTGGTCCACGAGGTGAACCTCCCGGCTAGAAGCCCGGTGGTCCACGTGGTGGTTCTCCTGGCTGGCGGCCCGGCGGTCTACATGGCTGCCGCTCCTTCCTTCATTTCGCAGAGTAGCCTCTGGATAGTGCGATCGTCGTGTCACCCGGCTGCGTGAGCGACTACTATCCGGGCCTCGAGGATGCACGGCTTGGGTTGGCGAGCATCGACTAAGGCGCCCTCCTGATTGACGACCTAGCCGGCTGCGTGACCGATTCACTTCACGGGTGACAGCAGTGCCAACTCTACACCTAACAGGGCTGCGTGACCGACGAGGAAGTGCAGGTGATCCTGTAGGATCTGTCGGGGTGTAGAGAACACGCTCTCGATTGTCCTTCTCCATGGGTAATTCTGGAACAGAAATTATATCCCAAAGAATTCGTTCTTAAAATAGCCATAAATCAACAAAAAAAACTTTATCAGCAAACACATAATAGGCACGTTATTTATGAAGAACTTGCAACTGAGAATGATTTAATCATCTTCCAATATTTAGCTAGTCCATGTTGAGTATGACTTAGGGGTAAGCGACTTACTAACTTTTGAGTAGGAATATATATAGGCAAGATAAGGGACCACCCAAACCAACATCCGCTAGTAATCATAACCCTCGGTAAATAATAGAAAAAAAAAAAGATAATAGAAAAAAAAGATAATAACACAACATGCCAAATATTTTATAATAATTTCTCAATACACCCGCAGGTAATTTAAATTGGGATAGTGTAACGAATAAACTGGCCAAAACAGGATTCTTTATCTCACTTCTGAAATGTTGACTCTTACGCAGAATCAAGTAATGTTTTGGCATAAATAAGAAATAAACTGTTATTTAGGTTCAGGGCTTCAGGATTTAAATAAAGAATAAAAGATAGTTGTTCATGTACTTACTTATTATATTTCTCGAACCGAATCACAATACAACCAACACTATTTTATCTTCACGAGTGCACAAGTTGACGTTATATTTCCGACTGAGCTCGGAGCACTGGCACGACAACCAATATTACGTTTACCCCACCATCCTGTCTATATCTCAACCAATGCGGTCTGATTGGTTAGTCGTGCCATACCCAAACACAGTTGGTACTAAAATAGTCAATACAATACTTTTAATATTAAAATCAGGTTAAATTAAACATATTCAATTGGAAAAATAGTTATATAATTTACTATTGATAACAATAAAGAAATATATTTATTTTTACACACACATTACTCAGGAGGACCAGGATTTCTCCGATTATATTGGCAGACAACATTGTATATGAATTGTATTAGTAATCCTAAGGAAAATAAATAACATACAAGTACAAAGAATTAACATTTATTTCTTGTTATAATTAAGTAACACACAGTAGGTACATTTTAATAGCACAGCACTGAAATTTAGGTACTTATTTTATACACAACTATCTAGCCCTTGAAAATAGGTGTGATACTATGTTATGACAATGGAAAAACAAGTTTTGTGTCTGTTCTAGATATATTTCAGTTTTCATCCAGATGACAAATAAAAATAATAATATCTATTTTGTTGTTGTAAAAATAGGTATTACTGATATTTTCATGGAGGCCTTAGACTGGGTGGTGTAATAAAACATAATAACAAGCATTAACTGCAAATGTCATTCTAACGTGCAGCAGATACATTTGCAGTTCTTTTTCTATGTTTGTATCAAATCTGTAAGAATGAAGACAGTAGGATGTAAATGAAATGTAATAATATCAAGTGCCAATAAACTTGTTTATGATTCAATAACAAGATTTCTAATTTTTGAGTAAGAACTATCAAAACAAAGATATTTAATTTATGCTTTTACAAATCACCTTCCTAAAAGAATATATATTTATTCGAAATGATTAAGGGTGGTAAGGAAGTCAGGGTTTAGGTCTTTGGCAAGGCTTTTGGCATAAATAGTGCATTGGACTGCTGTCCACCATCAAAATGTGACCTTGTGCAAGACGGTTCCACTGCAGTAATTATGCAAGTCATATAAAATCAACCTGGAAGTATTGTTTTGAATTTTAATTGGAAGTTCATTGATCTCATTACATAGTAAATTGACATATTATCTACAAGTTACATACGATTTTCAATGTTCGCATTCATATTCGTACCTTTCAACTAAATTCGTTTTCTTTTTACTGATGCACCGCGCTCTTGAAGCCGGGTTTTTAGGTACAGTATGGTCTGATTTCCTCAATTATTAGTTAGCTCCATTTTTCTTTCACTATTACTTTTATATTTTGTATGCTTAAACTGTGAAATATTGCCGCTCGACTTTGTCAGTTTAGTTTGTTAACAACGTAGTGTTACATACTCTTTGTTGTTAACCTCCCGGCTTAGGGTATATATATTCTGTGGTTATCTTTGTTTTAAGTGGCGCCATCTGAGCTCAGCTTTGCGGATAGTTCCCTATTGGTTCGCATGTTTTGTCGAGGTAGCTCGTAAAGTCCTTGATGGCTTTATCTCCTTGCCAGTAAGGAGACATGTCAAAGTATGTGACTAGTTTCCACTTGTCCCGAATTAATTGTACTTTACTCACAGTGTCAAAGTACAACGGTTTATTTGTATCGAATTGCGTGATATTATATGTAGCTGTGGTTGGTAATATTATACTTAATAACAGTAAAAGTGCTAGTGCAATGTTTACTATCTTGGGATAGGTACTGTACGTTCTGGTGTTTGGTTGCGGTCGATTATGTGGTTCCTTTTCGGATCTAGTACTTTGATGTAGTGGTTGTTCTTCTGGTATGTTTGGTTCCGTTTGGTCTAAAGGTAGAACTGATAATTTAACTACAGGGCGCTTCATGTAGCCGTTTTTGGTTTTTAGAGTGACTACTCTGACAAGTTCATCCTTTCCTGGATGGACTTCTATCACACGACCCATTGGCCATTTTCCAGCAGGCAAGTTGATGCAGACATGACGACTCATGTATCATTACTAAATCACCCACGTTGACATTTTTCTGGTGTTTCGTCCATTTGTTTCTGGTTGATAGTTGAGTCAAGTACTCTGTTTTCCATCTCTTCCATAAATCTTCGAATAGTTTTGACACTAGATGCCACCTGGTTCTGGCGTCGTCTGCTGTGTCAATTATGGTTAAACCTGGTCGTGCTGATGTGTCAATTATGGTTAAACCTGGTCGTGCTGATAGGAAATGGGCTGGTGTGAGGCAATTTAGATCGTCCGAGTCTTCTGATAGCGCACAAAGTGGTCGTGAGTTCAGGCAAGCTTCCAGTTTTGATAACAGTGTGGTGTATTCTTCAAACGTAAGTTTTTGTTGTTCGATCACGCGTTTGAGGTGGTGTTTGAGGCTTCGCACGGCTCTTTCCCAAAGTCCTTCCGCATGAGGCCAAGAAGGGGCGTTGAAGTGCCATTCAATTTGTAGCTCTGTTATCTCTCTAAAGAATGACTAATTGAAAACTTTTTGAAGATGGTCGTATTCTTCTTGCAGCATTCTGTTGGCTCCAACAAAATTAGTTCCATTGTCACTATAGATATGACGTGGAGCTCCGCGTCGTGCTGCCATTCTGTTTATTGCGGCTAAGAATGCTGAGCTGGTTAAATCTGAGACGAGTTCTAGATGCACAGCCTTCGTCACCATACATACAAAAATCGCTATGTAGCCTTTGTTCGTTTTTATCCCGCGCCCTTTGTTTGCTTTCACTTCCACAAAGCCTGTGTAGTCGACGCCACAATGATAGAAAGCGCTTTCAGGGTTCACTCTTGATGATGGTAGATCACCCATGAGCTGATATTGTTGGATGGGCTCTTGCTTCTTGCATGTAACACACTGACGTATGACTTTCTTTGTAGCCGAATATCCGCTGATTATCCAATAATTTTGTCGAATATTTGACAAAGTAAGGCGTGCTCCGCCGTGGTAGGTTAGCTCATGAGCGTATTGTATTATTAGCGTGGTCGTGTGGTAATATGATTGGATGTTTCATCTCTGAACTTATTTGTGCATTTCTTAATCTGCCCCCTACCCGCAGAATACCATCTTGGTCCATGATTGGGAGTTTACTTTTCGAATGCACGTTTCCATTCTTAACACCTTAACTGCCAGATGCCCGACAAACAATACATTTTCTATTGTGTCTCGTTCTTACGGCATTATATGTGTTAAGTAAGTGACTGATGTCATTGGAAAACTCCATACGTTGCACACTTTTAATAATCATCACTTTCGCGCGACGGAGTTCCTGTAATGTGAGATAGGGTTGACGGCCTGCCTTTGCAGTAGGTATCCGTAGTATCCATGCAAAAACACGTACAATTTTTGCGAAGGAATTAAATTTGTTTACTAAATGGTGGATAATGTTTGGTATGGTCATGGTTATTTTCTGATGTTTTTCCGTAACTACTGCATTAGACCGTTTTATCTCTAAGCTGGTTTTATAGGTGGTTTGAGGTATGTCACGGTTTTGGAATGGTTGTATCCATGATGGCCCTTGCCACCACAGATCGTGGTTTTTTAATTGTTTGGTTTTCAACCCACGGCTGGCACAGTCAGCTGGATTTTCAATGGTTTTGACATAACTCCATTTTTCTTTTGGTATTATTTTGGTGATAGCTTTAACACGATTTGAGACGAATGGTTTCCATCTCGCTGGATCTCCTCGAATCCATCCCAACACTGCTGTTGAAACACTCCAGCAATATATCTCCTGGTTATAAGACTTCAAGCAAGTCAGTACTTTTTGCATCAGCTGTGATAATAGTTGGGCACCCATTAACTCCAACCTTGGTATTGATGCATCTTTACTAATAGGCACTAATCTTGCCTTTGCTGCATCTGGGAAATTTTGTTTTTCCTCGGCAGCTAGTTCTTTTAAGCACATCATAGCCAAAAATGGTGCAGGCTTTGTGCCGTAAGTTATGGTTGTAAGTTGGTATGTTTGAATAGACTGGTATATATGGTGAGTCTCTCCATAATATCTTCTGATACGACTGATCTTCAGGATGTACCATTATCTGTCGATGCATTTTTTCGATATCAGCAGTGTAAACCTACCTATATTGCCTCCATTTTAAAATCAGCTCCTGCAGATCTTGCTGTAGGTTGGGACCTCGGTACATGACGTCATTCAAGCTATGTCCTGATGATGATCTAGCAGACGCGTTGAACACAGCACGCAATTTTGTAGTGGTTGACTCAGCACGGGTGACGCAGTGATGTGGTAGGTAGCACTCGGGTTTCGTACTTGTTGCTGACGGCATATGGTTTAAGTTATGATACTCATTCATAAACTTTGTGTATTCAGTTTTCAATCCTGGATCTTTTTGTAACTTTCTCTCTAAGTTGCGAAATTGTGCTAATGCTAATGGTTTAGTAGACCCTAGCTGATCCTTGGTTTCTAGTTTGAATGGTAGTCGGACTTGGTATCTCCCATTTTCTAGCCTTTCTGTTGTTGACAGGAAATATTGCATACATTCATGATCTTCGGTGGACATTATTTCAGTCTCCTGGTTGATGTCTTCAATTTCCCAAAATCTGCGTTAGTCGTCCGTATTGTTGAGAACGACGTTACACCTGTAGCGTGGTGTCATTGTCCCACAAAGCAACCATCCTAATTGCGTTTGTTGGGCTATTGGCTGATCGTCGCTATCGCCCCTCAAAAGGCCACCTAAAGCTATCTTGCAGTATACATCTGCTCCAAGCAGTAGGTCCACTGGTCGGCTGGTATTAAATTCTGGGTCTGCCAGATTAATGTTCTATATGTGAGGCCGAGTTGGTTTTATGAATGATTTGTTTGGCAGACTTTTGATAAGATTATTCATTATAAGGACCTCACCTTCTAAGGCAAACTCACTATGAATTGATTTAATTCGGATGTTCATTACTCCCTTGCAGCTGTTTTCTTTTTCCCCTATGCCGAAAACGGTTCCTTTGCAAGAGTGTCTTCGTAGTTTCAACACTTGTGCTGCCTTCTCACTTATTAAAGAAATCTGAGAACCCTGGTCAATCAAAGCTCTCATGTTATGGTATGTGCCATTGTGTCCTGGGACTTCCACTAAAGCCGTAGCTAAGAGTGTCTCGGACACGTCATCCCAAGATACATGGGTTGAAGCTGCTGCTTGTTCATCATTGGTGACGCATGATGTCGCAAGTGTGTGCGCAGCCTTATGGTTTGGTTTTGCTGATGTGTTTAGCCTAGTTTTGGATGAAATTGCGTCATGCAACAATGAATTATGTTTAGCGTTGCATTTGCGACATGTTTTATTAGATAAACAAGGTTTATTTAAATGGTTGTATAGGCAATTTGTGCAACAGTTTAAATGGTTGACAGTTTTTAGTTTTTGCTCATCCGACATTTGTAAAAATTGGGTACACATCCATAACCCGTGGTCAGCATTACACAATGCGCAGGTGATTGACCGCGACACATGTAACGATTTCGTATGGTTTTTCAGGTTGCTTGGATAATTTTTGTTTGATGACTGCTGGTTATTATATGAACTATAATATTTCTTCTGGTTTGCTTGAAAATTTTGGTTTTGTGGTTGGGTGTTGGTCTTTTGGTTATTCGATTCTTGTTTACGTCTTGATGCTTCTAAGGCGGTAAACTTGTTTTCCAAGAAATCTAAGAACTCTTGAAGGACTGGTAGTTCCCTGGGATTCTTCACCGACCCAATGTATTCAGTGAATGACTCACTGTCAAGTTTCTGTGCTAACAAAAGTACCAACAGCGGATCCCAGGTGGTGATATCTACTCCAAGGTTCTGTATTGCGTGGAGACATTCTTTGGTCACGTCATGCAGTTTTTTAATCGCTCCGATGGTTTGTTGCTGCATGCTAGGAATGTTCAGTAATATGTTGACATGAGACGTGAAAATTAGTCTACTGTTGCCATATCTGTGGTTCAGTATTTCCCAGCATACCTCGTAATTCTCTGTGCTAATCTGAAGATGGTGGATCAGACGCTCAGCTTCTGTTCTGTTCAGAACCGAGTCCCCTTATTCTCGAAGGACCATGTAGAAGTTAGCGCCTGTTTGGTTTAGCACTAAATTCTGAGTTGGTTGATATGGTTGACGTTATACTAGAATGGTAATGGTTTGCTTATTGGTTTACGATCACTGGTTTAATGATACGCAATAATGGTTTTAAAAGTTATATTGAATACTAGTAAATGGTTAAAATAATGGTAAATGGTTAAACTAAGCTAAGGTAGCACTAAAATGGTTTGATTCGAGTTACGCGATTGGTATCCGAACACGCACTAACTTACGCTAGTTGCGATACATGCATTTATGGAAATGCACGCAGGCAATAGTGCTGAGCTGTTCGGTTGCACATATTGTACCGAACAAAAACAATTGTGTCATCGACAAAGACTGCAACGATAACCAACTCTTTTCCAAAAAGTTTGGTATACACACATGGTTCAGATGGAGTTTTCACAAAACCAAAAGATGATAAAGTTTCATCTAATTTTATATTCCAGGCACGTGGAGCTTGCTTAAGTCCATACAAGGATTTTTGTAAGAGACACACTTTGTTCTCCATACCTTTTACTTTAAAACCTTGAGGTTGCTCCATGTAGACCTTTTCTTGTAGATCCCCATTTAAAAATGCTGTGTCAACGTCCAAGTGACGCATCTTCATACCCAATTCAGCTGCGAGAGCCAGTAGAGTTCGCAAGGAGGAATGCCGCACGACAGGAGCAAATGTCTCAGAATAATCTACACCTGGCGTCTGGGCAAATCCCTTAGCAACTAATCTTGCTTTGTACTTCACAACATTTCCTGCTGGATCTTTCTTTAACTTATAAACCCATTTACATGGTATAACTTTCTTGGTTTCTCTGTCAACCAATTTCCATGTGTTCAGCTTCATCAATGAATTATATTCATTCGTCATTGCCAACTTCATCAGCCAAAGTAGCCTCATTATAAGTTTTAGGCTCATCAGACGCATGACTAGAAACTTGGTATGAGAAGTAATTAGGAGGTTTCCGGTCTCTTGAAGGATATCTACGCTGTTCATCAGTTTGACTAGTAGAAACTACTGTTTCCTCAATTGCTTCAAAAAATTGATCAGTTTCAGCAGTCTGATCTTCAGTGACAACAGTATGACATGGAGCTGGTTCATCAGTGACCACTGGAATATGTTCAAAAGACTCTTAAACTGTACTGGTTTATACCTGTATAGGCAGACTATTAGAAAATACTAAGGGTTCAGAAGAAGTCTTCGTATTGTTGACATTTCTATTATTTAAAGTAGAAAAACAATCTTCAAAAAATTTAACGTCTCTAGACTTTTGTAAGGTTCTAGGACAAGATGAATTTCTAAAAAGATAACTATTAGGATCTTCTGTATAGCCTACAAATATAGCTTCATCAGCTTTAAGATCCAACTTCTTCCGGTGACAAGAAGGTATATGTATTAGAGCTCTACACCCAAAAACTCTGAGATTACTTAGGTTTCGTTTGCAACCATTCCACAACTCGTAGGGAGTTTTATTATTTAAGGCACGGTGTGGGCATCTATTCTTCAGGTACACAGCCGTTTGAACAGCATCTTCCCAAAAGGCTTTAGAAAGATCGCTTTCAGCCATAAGAGAGCGTGCCTTTTCTACAATTGAGCGATTAGTGCTTTCGGCAACACCATTCTGCTGAGGGCTATATGGTACCGTAGTTTGATGATGAATACCACAAGATCTAAGATAACTTGAGAATTCACTATTGACGAATTCTTTCTCATTATCTGTCCTTATTGTTTTGATTTGAGCACCAGTTTGTCTTTCAACCATAGACTGGAAGTGACAAAATCTATCCTTTACCTCTGTCTTAGAAGAAATAAAATATAAAAATATAGTTCTCGAAAAATCGTCTATAAACACTAAAAAGTATTTATTACCCTGAAAGGAGTTAACTGACATTGGTCCAGGCAAAAGACAAAGGTCAGAGTGGGCCAGTTCTAATATTGAAGTTGCTCTTTTATAAGTAATCGCCTTAAACGATTTTCGAGGTTGTTTCGCTTGAACACAAGCAACACATGGATTTATATCCACATCCTTATAATCAATAACCTTATGACTATTTTTCAGCAGATTCATACCTACGCGACATAAATGTCTTAACGCTTATGCCATACCTGATACTTCGAGATAGAATCAGAGTGCACATCATAAGCCTTAAATTGTGGAATATTCACCGCACAGTCAAGTGTGTACAATCCACCATAGGGCGAGCCATGTAGAACCGCATCACCTGTAAAGAAAAAGGTTTTTGAATTAAAGAAATTACAACCAGACTTATCAAACATTACAGTAAACCCTTTTTCTACTGCTGTCTTCACAGATAGAAGATTTGTTTGCAAGTTAGGTACATACAACACATCATTAATTGTATTGACGTTGTTTTCGGTATTTATAGTTATTTTACCGATGCCTTCAGCGTCAATCTTAGTCCCGTTTGCAACTGTTACCTTGTTATTATCAATAGGCTTTAAGTCCACAAACCAATCTCGTCTTGAAGTCATATGTTTGGTAGAGCCTGAATCAATGTACCATTTTTCCATGTCACAATTCGTTGCTCCTAAAGCAGATACAGAGGTCGAATCCTTATTGGTGGGATTCTTCCTTTTCATGACCTTCTTTTTCTTTAGAGGACAGTTTGGTCTCTTGTGACCTGGTTCTCCACAACCATAACACACAATCGTTTTCGCCTTTGACTCAACAGAAGAGTCAACCTTTGACTTCATACTTGTCTCCAGTTTTATCGAGCTTTCCTTGGCCATTACGTTCAGTAATCTGGACTTTACCAGTTCAGTGGTAACGTTAACATTACTACTTTCGAGAACCATAATCAATGGGTCATATCTCGACGTTAAACCTCCCAATAGAATAGCAGCAATGGACGCATCATTTATTACTTTGTCTATATCTGCCAAGTCTTGGGCAGTGGAAATAACAGCATTGATATACGCCTCAATATTATTATCAAAGTCTTCAAGTCTCAATCTGTATAATTTCCGTTCTAAATGTAAACGCCGACCCATACCTTTGTCCTCATTAGCATTTTGTAGAGCTTTCCATGCTTCAGCTGCCGTGGTTGCACTTTGCACATGCGTAATTGCAGACGATTCAAGGGTAAGACCATTGAGATAATATGTACTACTTACTAGAGAAGCTATCCTAAGCAAAATGCATGCTCCATTTTGTCAATTTTGACAAGAGTTTAAACTAAAAAATTCGCTGCAGCGCTGAAACAATAATTAGTCGTCTAACAAAACAATATAAACATGCAGCGCTAGAGCACTTCTAAGGTGTAGTTTTCTCGCGACCAAAAAGACGGAAGCGCCGTGATTTTCATGGCGCTTACGCGTTTCGTTCAACCTTGTCATTCATATAGACTAAATTGCTGACTGACTACAGAAGTGACATAGCATTATACCTAACAAGCTTCATTAGAATTCACACTTTTCCAAAATTTATTATTAGTTGAAATAACCGACTGTTGAAGTATATGATACTTTTGTATTTCTTTATTTAATATATAATCAAATGCGCTTACAATAAGTTAAAAACATATCAAATTGGAATGGGGAATTTTACAATTCGCTTGAAACACGAATCTTTTGTATATTTTTAATATTAATTATGTTAATTTAGTTACCCCTAAACAATATAAGTTTAGTTAACTTTTAAATAAATAATTATTAGTCTGATTAATTTTAGCTTCGTACTTCAAGCGAATTCTTGTGTATTTGTTTATGATGGCCCGTATCAAATGTGTTAGGTGATTTAAAGTGCTTGGTTGATCAAAATAATGTTGAAGCAAATATGTAAATTTGTCCTTGTGAATAAAATATTCCAAAGTATTAACAGTAATATAACTGAAATGATATTAAAGAGACTGATTCAGAAAACGCCTGCCCGCTTTTGTGGTATATTTATCCTCTTCGCGAAAATGCAACGAACATACATAAGTATGATTGGATGGAAGATCTATGGGGAATGTCCATCAAAGCTTGTACCTCCATTATTCAGACTATAGCGCCGTACTTAGCTTTGATTTTCAATTTGTGTGTGGATCAAGGAGTCTTTCCAGATCTAATGAAATATAGTAAGGTTATACCACTTTTTAAATCCGGGGACAGTAAAGACACAAATAATTATAGACCAGTATCCGTGTTGCCGGTTTTCAGCAAGGTATTTGAGAAGATAATGCTAAATCAAATGCTCATTCATTTTAATACGAATAACATCTTACATGATAAACAGTATGGTTTCACCAAAGGACGTTGTACAACTGACGCTGGTGTCACCCTATTAAAACACATATTTAATGCGTGGGAAGAGTCGCAGGATGCCATAGGTATCTTCTGCGACCTGTCGAAGGCGTTTGATTGCGTTAATCATGAAACATTACTTCTGAAACTTGAGCATTACGGGCTAGGTCAATCAGCGTTAAGTTTGATTAAATCTTATTTGAGTGATAGACAACAATTAGTTCAAATAAACGGTGTGAATTCGTCGGGGTTAAATGTGAAAATGGGGGTACCCCAGGGCTCAATTTTAGGTCCTTTCTTATTTTTAATATACATAAAAGATTTACCCCATTTATTCGAAGGCAAACTAAATATGGTGTTATTTGCTGATGACACATCTTTAGTTTTTAAAGTAAATAGACGTACTTGTCAGGTTGACGACGTAAATAACGCGCTACGGCAGGTTCAGGATTGGTTCACTGCCAATAATTTAGTATTAAATGGTAAAAAAACCAAATGCGTAAAATTTTCGTTGCCAAATGTCAAAAGTACTGATTGTGACATTATATTAAACAAGGAGAAGCTCGAATTCGTCGATAAAACGGTTTTCCTGGGGATCACGCTAGACTCAAGGTTACAATGGGGTCCTCATTTAGTATCACTTGCGGGGCGGCTGAGTTCGGCAGCTTATGCTGTCAGAAAGATTCGTCAATTTACTGATGTGGATACCGCTAGGCTGGTCTATTTTAGTTACTTTCATAGTATAATGTCTTACGGTATCTTACTATGGGGAAGGGCTGCAGACATTGAGTCTATTTTTATTCTGCAAAAACGAGCCATCAGAGCGATTTACAATCTTCGCCGCCGTGATTCTCTAAGGGAACTGTTTAAGGACATTAACATCATGACGGTTCCTTGTCAATATATTTATGAAAACATCATGTACGTGAGAAAGAATTTACATCTTTTTAGTAAAAACGGAGACAGACATAATTACGTTACTAGAAATAGGGACCAATTAGTTCAACCAGGTTTCAGACTGGCAAAAGTGGCCTCATCTTTCATGGGGTTATTCTGGGGCTATTCTGGGTGCATTGTCCTCACATATGTGAATTTATTAATGTATGTACTCATGTACCTAAATATTGTAAAAATCATTTTTTTTTTTTAAAAGAGTAAGTATGGAGTTTCTTGTGCATTCTTCTCCATAACAAGCTACATTCCGAATGCACGGTAGAATCATTTTTTTTTTAAAAGAGTAAGTATGGAGTTTCTTGTGCATTCTTCTCCATAACAAGCTACTTTCCGAATGCACGGTAGAATCAACTTTTATTCCATGTAAATTTAAAAAGTATGGAGTTTCTTGTGCATTCTTCTCCATAACTAGCTACTTTCCGAATGCACGGTAGAATCAACTTGTATTCCATTTAAATTTAAATTGTGACATTCAAAAGTGCCGCTTGGTGGCCCAGTTGAAATAAATATCTTTTGTCTTTGTCTTTAAACCAGCAGCCTAATTGTGTCAGTAAATTCGGCGGTTCCCAAAAACTACTTTTTGCAATACGAAAAGTCGTTTTTGGGAAAGAAACAGATTGTTTCCTTTGCCGAATTCACTTACACAATTAGGCTGCTGGTATCTTCACTGCGGTAATTTGGATAAATTTTATCCATTTTTCCCTATCTTTACGGCCCAAACGTGGCAACCTTAAATAAACAAAATGTTACAAATTATGTCTTACATTATGTAATAATTATTTTTCATCTTTTATCTTGTTTCATTGAATAACCACAGTCAGTTCTTTTCTAAATATATATTACTAGCTGTTCCCCGCGGCTTCGCTCCCGTGGGCCACCCCACAGGACCCGTTTTCGGGATTTAAAAATAGCCTATGTCACTCAGGAATAATGTAGTTTTTTATTGGTGAAAGAATTTTTAAAATCGGTCCAGTAGTTTCGGAGCCTATTCGGTACAAACAAACAAACAAAAAAATCTTTCCTCTTTTTATAATATTGGTATAGATTATTATTTTCCTCTTTAAAAAGAAACATCAGCTAATTTTACCTACACTTGTTATACAAATTGTCACATCTGAATTTTTAGTCTATATGAAAATTGACACAACATGGCGTCCAGCAAATATTTTGTTAAAATTAAATTTTAAAATTATTATCTAGTTAGCCACCTATGAAAAGTTATTCCTTTGCTCTTCGCCTTATGGTTGAATTATTATTGCAAAATATTAAAACACACGACCGGCATATTGAATGCGTTTGAACGTTTTTTCGTTTAAAAACATAAAATGACTTAAGCGCCCAAGATCTAGCAAGCAAATAAGTGAATTGCGGCTAGAAAACCGCAATTGAACAGAACACAGTAGTGATGGGTGGTGGTGACTAGTGCGTAGTACATTATTACCTCAATGGGTAAGACAAATTTTTGTAAGTGCCTTCTGATCGCTCCTCGTCTTTGTGACATTGGAAACGTTCATCCCTGTTGGATAACCACTGATCGCTTCCCACAACTCCTCATGAATAAGGTAATTACGCATTTTAAACTTCCACGTACTATACCCTTCTCTATTATGTAGGGTGAAAGTTGGAATTGATGAACTACGCATACCACGCTCATTTGTGTCTCCATTTGGGTTCGCCATCTCTTATGAGTACACGAAGAACTATTTTGTTTCGTACCCAAACAAAAAATAATGCACAAATATTACTTCAACAAATTATTACGAAAAACACGCACACATTACTTTTCTCGAATAAACAAATACTTGAGCTATATTCGTGCTGATAACGATTTGTTGTAATTTTTGTATTTGAAAAGAAAAGACGTGTTTCATCAGGTTTGTTATTTTAATGAAGTTAGGTCAATCTCCCTTCCCGCGGTGGGCTCTCACCCGCCTGGACCGGGAGGCAGCCAAGGAGGCGGCCTTTCTCCAGGACTGGCTCTCACCCCCTGTCGAGCCGGTCCTGGACGTGGACCGCGTGGCGGTCCAGCTCAGGGCGTCCCTGACCGAGGTGTGCAACGCCAGCATGCCTCGGTCACGCCGTCCGCCTCCCCGTCGCGCCGTGTACTGGTGGTCGGAGGAGCTGGCGGGGCTACGGGCCACCTGCGTGGCGGCCAGGAGGGCCTACGCGCGGAGTCGGCGGCGCACTACCCGGTCTCAGGCTGGGGAGGACCGCCTCTACGCCTCTTACCTAGAGGCAAAGACGGTCCTCAAGGCGGCTATGTGCGCCGCCAAGGACTCGGCGAGGGCCGAGATGCTGGAGGGCCTCGACAGGGATCCGTTTGGGAGGCCATATAAGGCGGCGCGGAACCAACTGCGCCCCTTTGGTCCCCCAGTCACGGAGACCCTGGAGCCGGCGTTGCTGGATGGGGTGGTCCGGTCCCTGTTTCCGCGCAGGACCGAGTTCGCCCCACCAACGATGAACCCCCCACTGGGGGGGGGAGTGGCTTCGCCGGAGGAGGAGGTCCCTCCAGTATCGGCGGAGGAACTTCGCGCGGGGGTTCTGTCCCTCCGCGCGAAGAAGACGGCCCCTGGACCGGATGGCGTCCCCGCACGGGTGGTGGCCATCGCGGCGTCCCTCATGGAGGATAGGTTTCGGGACCTCTTAAGCGCGTGTCTGACGGCTGGGAGGTTCCCGAAACTGTGGAAGGAAGGGCAGTTGTGCCTCCTTCGGAAGGAGGGACGCCCGGTGGTTTCCCCCTCGGCATACCGGCCCATCGTTCTGCTCGATGAGGTCGGTAAATTGTTCGAGGGGATCATCGCCACCCGGCTAAATAGCCACTTGCTGGAGGTAGGGCCGGACCTGTCGGACGCCCAGTTCGGTTTTCGACGTGGGCGTTCGACGGTCGACGCGTTGGCCCTACTCAGGGGCCATGTTCAGGAGGCGTTTGAGTCGGGGGACGGAGTGTTGGCGGTGTCGTTCGACATCGCCAACGCCTTCAACTCCGAGCCCCACTCGACCATATTGGAGGCACTCCGGTACCACGGAGTGCCTCCATATCTGCGGGCGATCCTGGCCAGCTACCTGGAGGACAGAGAGGTCCTCCTGGCGGACAAGACGGCCAGGATCAGGCGCTACGGAGCGGAGTGCGGTGTTCCACAGGGGTCGGTGCTAGGGCCCCCCTTGTGGAACATCGCATTCGACTGGCTCCTGCGGGGCACCCTCCTCCAGGGCACGAGTGTCATCTGTTACGCGGATGACACTCTCCTCGTTGCCCGGGGGAGGGACTTTGGTCAGGCGGCCTGTTTGGCCTCGGCTGGCGGATCCTTGGTGGCAGGTAGGATCCGCCAGCTTGGATTGAGGGTAGCGCTGAACAAAACCGAGGCCGTGTTCTTTCACGGGCCTCGGCAGCGCTGCCCTCCGAACGCCCACATTGTCGTGGAGGGCGTCCGGATAGGGGTCGGGGCCCAGATGAAGTATCTGGGCCTCGTGCTAGACAGCAGTTGGCGCTTCGGCCCGCATTTCAGCGGGCTGTCGACGCGCCTGCTGAAAGCCGCGGACGCCCTCTCATGGCTCCTCCCAAACTTGGGAGGGCCGAAGGATCGATGCCGGCGCCTCTATGCCGGCATCCTTAAGAGCATGGCGCTCTATGGAGCACCCATCTGGGCGGACTCCCTCCACAGGAGGGAGAACGCAACCGCCATCCGCAGGCCCCAAAGGGCCATTGCACTGCGGGTGGCGAGGGCCTACCGCTCGGTGGGTTTCTCGGCGGCGTGCGCTCTGGCGGGCACCCCTCCCTGGGAGTTGGAGGCATGGGTGCTCGCCAGAGTGTACGAGTGGACGGCGCGGCGGAAGGCGCTCGGGGAGCGCCCCGCTGCGGAAGAGCGGGAGGCAGTGCGGCGGGAGGCGAGGGACGCCATCGTCCTCCATTGGACGGAGGACCTCGCCACCGCCGCCTTTGGACGCCGGACGTTGGATGCGCTCGGTCCAGTCTTGCAGGGCTGGCTCGAGCGTCCCCACGGTTTCCTCTCATTCCGTTTGGTGCAGGTGTTGTCCGGACATGGTTGTTTCGGAACGCACCTGCACCGGATCCGCCTCTACGCCTCTTATCTAGAGGCAAAGACGGTCCTCAAGGCGGCTATGTGCGCCGCCAAGGACTCTGCGCGGGCCGAGATGCTGGAGGGCCTCGACAGGGATCCGTTTGGGAGGCCATATAAGGCGGCGCGGAACCAACTGCGCCCCTTTGGTCCCCCAGTCACGGAGACCCTGGAGCCGGCGTTGCTGGATGGGGTGGTCCGGTCCCTGTTTCCGCGCAGGACCGAGTTCGCCCCACCAACGATGAATCCCCCACTGGGGGGGGTGGTGGCTTCGCCGGAGGAGGAGGTCCCTCCAGTATCAGCGGAGGAACTTCGCGCGGGGGTTCTGTCCCTCCGCGCGAAGAAGACGGCCCCTGGGCCAGATGGCGTCCCCGCACGGGTGGTTGCCATCGCGGCGTCCCTCATGGAGGATAGGTTTCGGGACTTCTTCAGCGCGTGTCTGACGGCTGGGAGGTTCCCGAAACCGTGGTAGGAGGGGCAGTTGTGCCTCCTCCGGAAGGAGGGACGCCCGGTGGACTCCCCCTCGGCATACCGGCCCATCGTTCTGCTCGATGAGGTCGGTAAACTGTTCGAGGGGATCATCGCCACCCGGCTAAATAGCCTGTTGCGGGAGGTAGGGCCTGACCTGTCGGACGCCCAATTCGGTTTTCGCCGAGGGCGTTCGACGGTCGACGCGTTGGCCCTACTCAGGGGCCACGTGCAGGAGGCGGTCGAGTCGGGGGACGGAGTGTTGGCGGTGTCGTTCGACATTGCCAACGCCTTCAACTCCGTGCCCCACTCGACCATATTGGAGGCACTCCGGTACCACGGAGTGCCTCCATATCTGCGGGCGATCCTGGCCAGCTACCTGGAGGACAGAGAGGTCCTCCTGGTGGACAAGACGGCCAGGATCAGGCGCTACGGAGCGGAGTGCGGTGTTCCGCAGGGTTCGGTGCTAGGGCCCCCCTTGTGGAACATCGCATTCGACTGGCTCCTGCGGGGCACCCTCCTCCAGGGCACGAGTGTCATCTGCTACGCGGATGACACTCTCCTCGTTGCCCGGGGGAGGGACTTTGGGGAGGCGGCCTGTTTGGCCTCGGCTGGCGGATCCTTGGTGGCAGGTAGGATCCGCCAGCTTGGATTGAGGGTAGCGCTGAACAAGACCGAGGCCGTGTTCTTTCACGGGCCTCGGCAGCGCTGCCCTCCGAACGCCCACAAAGGCCGTGCCCTAAATCAAGTGATCGGGCAGGACCTCTCGCTTCCCAGTGAGGTCAACTCCATGCTGGGGAGTGAGGAGGCCTGGGCGGCGGTTGCCTCCTTTTGCGAGGTCGTGATTTCGCAAAAGGAGGCGGCGGAGCGTGCGCGGGAGGACGATCCTCTCGCGCCGCCGCTCCGCAGACGAAGAAGGGGTGGGAGAAGGCGGTTATAAGACCGTCTCCTCCCACCTACCGGTGGTGACTAGCGGGCGACAGGCGCGGGGGCGCCTGTCGTCTGCATTGCACTAGTCACCACCCTCGACGGGCGGGAATGGCCGAGCACGTGGTCATTCCCGGGCCCCTCCACTAAGGGAGGGGCGTGAAGGCCCCGCTGTAAAGGCGGGCGGTCGTCGGCGGAGGACTGGGCGTTAAGGCTGTGCCAGTTTCCCAGTCCTCCTCCAAACAGACGATGCGGGAGTGCCGCTGGGTTATTTTAGTAGGTATACCGGAACATTTCGGGGAGTCCCACATAGCCCGTCCCCATTCCCCCAAGGGGCGGGTATGCGTAATGCATTTTTTCCCAGCGAGATCAAAAAAAAAAAAAAAAAGGTTAGGTTGGGGTGGGGAACCCCCCCACAGTGCTTACGTCCCCGTCGTGTTCCCCGGAAACGTCCCAGTCCTGACCACCGTAACGGAGTGGCAGGCTGGGTACGGCCAAAGTGCACTGTGCGATCGTAGCGAATTTTAACTGTCTTGTCGTGTACGATACCTGTGGAGAATTTTATTTTAATTTTAACGATGTCCTCATCGAAACCCCCGCGGGATGCCCTCGGGCATTTTGTGAAAAAAGGCCCTTCTCAGGGCCAACCCAAAGGCCCTTCTCAGGGCCAACCCAAAGGCCCTTCTCAGGGCCACCGCGACGCTTCAGCGTCGGCAGAAGGCAGAGCCTTCTACGAAGGAAACGTGGACGAATCGGACTCCGATAGTGAGTTGATTGCGTCGAACGCTAGCGCGAAGACGACCGAGTACTCTCGGTCACAATCGCGATCGCGGAAGCGATACTTCCTGAAGGAAGTGTCGGATGGCTCCTCGGGCTCGGGTTCGGCGAAGGAGCCTTCGAGGAGGGCTAAGGCCAAGAAGGTGACGGCGGATACCCACGACGTGGGTCTGGAAGACGCCCAACGCCAGTTGGACCTAGTTCGGCGGGAGCAGTACCAGCAGGACCTGGAGGAGCAGGTTGCTGCCAAGGAGCGGCAGGCGCGCCTTGCTCGTGCCAAGTCCGGGTACGGCGCGTCTGTCGTTCTGTACGCGGACCACTCCCTACTGGAGCTGGAGCGGTTGGCTGTGGAGGACCAGGACGGGATCGTGGAGGTCGCTTCCAAGTCCTCGAAACTAAAGGGTACCTTCCAGAAGGCCCTTAAATGCCGGGCCGCGAGCATGCGCGGCATCATTGCGGAGCTCGTGCAGAGGCAGGCGACCGACGAGACGCGGCAACTGCAGGCGAGGTGTGATCGCCTGCAGACGGAGGTCAGCCAGCTTCATCAGAAGCTGGCCGAGGCCACGGCCCGGCCAACCCAGGCTGAGCCGAGACCTGCGGGAGAGGGCCCCTCCTCCTCCTCCAGCCTTGAGGATATCATCCGCAAGGTTGTGATGGAGGAGAGGGCCTTCACGAGGGCCTGCCTAGCAGGCATAGAGGACCGGCTCCTGCCGGAGAAAAGCCTCCGACCACCGCTTGCGGCAGACAAGAGGCGCAGTGAGCCAGGGCCGACCTCACAGAGGTCAGAAGAGGACCCTCTCCTTCCTGCCACCACCCCGACCAACCAGCAGGGCTGGACGAAGGTGGTCGGCAAGGGGAAAGGAAAGGGCAAGAAGACGGCAGCTGTCGTCCCTGCCGTACCCGCCACCACCCCTCCCGGCCAACCGCAGTCGACTGGCAAAGGAAAGGGGAAGGGAAAGGGGGAAAACCTCCTCCCCAGCCGTCTCCGCGACCACCCCTCCCAGCCAGTCGCAGGCGACCGACAAGGGACAGGGAAAGGGGAAGAGCTCACCCCCAGCCGGCAAGAGGAACCTAGTTCCTCCCAAGACCGCAGCCGTCGTGGTGACGCTCACCGCGGAGGCTGTGGAGCGGGGGGAGACCTACGCGTCCGTTATGATGCGGGCGCGTGCCAACGCCGATCCCACAAAACTGGGGATCGGCAAGGTCTCCTGTCGCCGGACACAGGCTGGGGCTCGGCTCTTTGAGTTCCCGGGGGCCGAAGGTGGCAAAAATGCGGACCTCTTCGCAGCCAAGCTGCAAGAGGTCATCGCAGATGCGGCCAAGGTGGCCAGGCCGGTGAAGACCGCGGCCATCGAGGTGACCGACTTGGATGACTCGGTCACCAAGGAGGAGGTGGTGGCGGCGGTCGCAGCTGTAGGGGGCTGTGGCGTCGCAGCGGTACGAGCCCGGGACATCAGGTCCGGCCGCGGCGGCATGGGCACCATCCGCATGGAGTGCCCAGTCGCCGCTGCCAAAGCCGTCCTTGATAAAGGACGGCTCAACGTGGGCTTCAGCTCGGGTGCGGTCCGGGCACTTGTGGCGCAGCCCTTGCGGTGCTACAAGTGCTTCGGAGTTGGGCACACCCGGCCCCTCTGTCCGTCCACCGTGGACCGGACAGAGAGCTGCGGCAAGGAGGGCCACAAGTCCGCCTCGTGCGAGGCCGCCAAGCCGCACTGCGCAGTCTGTGCCGCCACTGGCCGCCCGGCAGGGCACATGATGCAGGGGAGGATGTGCAATCCTCCCCCCAAGAAGGGAAGAGCACAGGCGCCGAGAAGGCCTGCCGCTATCGCCGCCGTAGCGGCAGATGGGCTTTCGGCTGCTGCTGGCCTGGCTGAGGAGGAGGGGGGTGCGATGTCCGATTAATGCCAGTCGAACATCGCATCCTCCAGGCGAACACCAACCACTGCAGAGCGGCTCAGGATCTACTGATCCAGACCGTGGCTGAGTGGTTGGTGGACGTGGCGGTGGTTGCCGAGCCTTACTCGGTCCCCAGTACCTGGCTGGGCGACCGGGACGGCTTGGTGGCGTTGGTGGCGCGGTCCTCCACGGACTCCCCTCCCCTCTCGCTTTTAGAGAGGGGACCGGGATACGTGGCCGCCGCGTGGGGGGGGGATACGGCCCTGGTCGGGGTCTATTTCTCCCCAAACCGCCCTCTAAGGGATTTCGAGGACTTCCTCGAGATCCTTACGGCAGTCGCCGGGAGGGCGGCACCACGCCAGGTCGCCATATTGGGCGACCTTAACGCCAAGTCGGAGGCTTGGGGCAACCCGGCTGCCTCCTGCAACGTCCGGGGACGCGCCGTCGAATTCTGGGCGGCCTCGTGCGGCGTGTCCCTCCTCAACAGGGGGGCGGTCCACACGTGTGTGCGGCAACGGGGAGGATCGGTGGTAGACGTCTCGTTTGCCACCCCTGCCCTGGCCGCCCGCGTTGTGAACTGGCGGGTGGAGACGGTGGAGACTTTGTCGGACCACCGATACGTGCGGTTCGACATCTCCACCGGCCCCCGGGGGGGGACGGGCCGCGCTGGCCAATCTCCCTTCCCGCGGTGGGCTCTCACCCGCCTGGACCGGGAGGCAGCCAAGGAGGCAGCCTTTCTCCAGGACTGGCTCTCACCCCCTGTCGAGCCGGTCCTGGACGTGGACCGCGTGGCGGTCCAGCTCAGGGCGTCCCTGACCGAGGTGTGCAACGCCAGCATGCCTCGGTCACGCCGGCCGGCTCCCCGTCGCGCCGTGTACTGGTGGTCGGAGGAGCTGGCAGGGCTACGGGCCACCTGCGTGGCGGCCAGGAGGGCCTACACGCGGAGTCGGCGGCGCACTACCCGGTCTCAGGCCGGGGAGGACCGCCTCTACGCCTCTTATCTAGAGGCAAAGACGGTCCTCAAGGCGGCTATGTGCGCCGCCAAGGACTCTGCGCGGGCCGAGATGCTGGAGGGCCTCGACAGGGATCCGTTTGGGAGGCCATATAAGGCGGCGCGGAACCAACTGCGCCCCTTTGGTCCCCCAGTCACGGAGACCCTGGAGCCGGCGTTGCTGGATGGGGTGGTCCGGTCCCTGTTTCCGCGCAGGACCGAGTTCGCCCCACCAACGATGAATCCCCCACTGGGGGGGGTGGTGGCTTCGCCGGAGGAGGAGGTCCCTCCAGTATCAGCGGAGGAACTTCGCGCGGGGGTTCTGTCCCTCCGCGCGAAGAAGACGGCCCCTGGGCCAGATGGCGTCCCCGCACGGGTGGTTGCCATCGCGGCGTCCCTCATGGAGGATAGGTTTCGGGACTTCTTCAGCGCGTGTCTGACGGCTGGGAGGTTCCCGAAACCGTGGTAGGAGGGGCAGTTGTGCCTCCTCCGGAAGGAGGGACGCCCGGTGGACTCCCCCTCGGCATACCGGCCCATCGTTCTGCTCGATGAGGTCGGTAAACTGTTCGAGGGGATCATCGCCACCCGGCTAAATAGCCTGTTGCGGGAGGTAGGGCCTGACCTGTCGGACGCCCAATTCGGTTTTCGCCGAGGGCGTTCGACGGTCGACGCGTTGGCCCTACTCAGGGGCCACGTGCAGGAGGCGGTCGAGTCGGGGGACGGAGTGTTGGCGGTGTCGTTCGACATTGCCAACGCCTTCAACTCCGTGCCCCACTCGACCATATTGGAGGCACTCCGGTACCACGGAGTGCCTCCATATCTGCGGGCGATCCTGGCCAGCTACCTGGAGGACAGAGAGGTCCTCCTGGTGGACAAGACGGCCAGGATCAGGCGCTACGGAGCGGAGTGCGGTGTTCCGCAGGGTTCGGTGCTAGGGCCCCCCTTGTGGAACATCGCATTCGACTGGCTCCTGCGGGGCACCCTCCTCCAGGGCACGAGTGTCATCTGCTACGCGGATGACACTCTCCTCGTTGCCCGGGGGAGGGACTTTGGGGAGGCGGCCTGTTTGGCCTCGGCTGGCGGATCCTTGGTGGCAGGTAGGATCCGCCAGCTTGGATTGAGGGTAGCGCTGAACAAGACCGAGGCCGTGTTCTTTCACGGGCCTCGGCAGCGCTGCCCTCCGAACGCCCACATCGTCGTGGAGGGCGTCCGGATAGGGGTCGGGGCCCAGATGAAGTATCTGGGCCTCGTGCTAGACAGCAGGTGGCGCTTCGGCCCGCACTTCAGCGGGCTGTCGACGCGCCTGCTGAAAGCCGCGGACGCCCTCTCATGGCTCCTCCCAAACTTGGGAGGGCCGAAGGATAGATGCCGGCGCCTCTATGCCGGCATCCTGCGGAGTATGGCCCTCTACGGGGCGCCCATCTGGGCGGACTCCCTCAACAGGAGGGAGAACGCGACCGCCATCCGCAGGCCCCAAAGGGCCATTGCACTGCGGGTGGCGAGAGCCTACCGCTCAGTGGGCTTCTCGGCGGCGTGCGCTCTGGCGGGCACCCCTCCCTGGGAGTTGGAGGCATGGGTTCTCGCCAGAGTGTACGATTGGACGGCGCGGCGGAAGGCGCTCGGGGAGCGCCCCGCCGCGGAAGAGCGGGAGGCAGTGCGGCGGGAGGCGAGGGACGCTATCGTCCTCCATTGGACGGAGGACCTCGCCACCGCCGCCTTTGGACGCCGGACGCTGGACGCGCTCGGTCCAGTCTTGCAAGGCTGGCTCGAGCGGCCACATGGTTTCCTCTCGTTCCGTTTGGTGCAGGTGTTGTCCGGACATGGTTGTTTCGGAACGCACCTGCACCGGATCCGGAGGGAGGAAACCCCGGCGTGCCACGACTGCGGCGCGGCAGAGGACACGGCGCAGCACACCCTCGAGGTGTGCCCAGCCTGGGCTGAGCTGCGCCGTGCCCTGAGTTTAGTGATTGGGCAGGACCTCTCACTTCCCAGTGTGGTCAACTCCATGCTGGGGAGTGAGGAGGCCTGGGCGGCGGTTGCCTCCTTTTGCGAGGTCGTGATTTCGCAAAAGGAGGCGGCGGAGCGTGCGCGGGAGGATGACCCTCTCGCGCCGCCGCTCCGCAGGCGAAGAAGGGGTGGGAGAAGGCGGTTGTACGATCGTCTCCTCCCACCACCTGGTGGTGACTAGCGGGCGACAGGCGCGGGGGCGCCTCTCGTCTGCATTGCACGTGTCACCACCCTCGTCGGGCGGGAATGGCCGAGCACGTGGTCATTCCCGGGCCCCTCCACTAAGGGAGGGGCGTGAAGGCCCCGCTGTAAAGGCGGGCGGTCGTCGGCGGAGGACTGGGCGTAAAGGCTGTGCCAGTTTCCCAGTCCTCCTCCAAACAGACGATGCGGGAGTGCCGCTGGGTTATTTTAGTGGGTATACCGGAACTTTCCGGGGAGTCCCACATAGCCCGTCCCCATTCCCCCAAGGGGCGGGTATGCGTAATGCATTTTTTCCCAGCGTGATCAAAAAAAAAAAAAAAAAAAAAAAAGGTTAGGTTGGGGTGGGGAACCCCCCCACAGTGCTTACGTCCCCGTCGTGTTCCCCGGAAACGTCCCAGTCCTGACCACCGTAACGGAGTGGAAGCTGGGTACGGCCAAAGTGCACTGTGCGATCGTAGCGAATTTTAACTGTCTTGTCGTGTACGATACCTGTGGAGAATTTTATTATAATTTTAACGATGTCCTCATCGAAACCCCCGCGGGATGCCCTCGGGCATTTTGTGAAAAAAGGCCCTTCTCAGGGCCAACCCAAAGGCCCTTCTCAGGGCCACCGCGACGCTTCAGCGTCGGCAGAAGGCAGAGCCTTCTACGAAGGAAACGTGGACGAATCGGACTCCGATAGTGAGTTGATTGCGTCGAACGCTAGCGCGAAGACGACCGAGTACTCTCGGTCACAATCGCGATCGCGGAAGCGATACTTCCTGAAGGAAGTGTCGGATGGCTCCTCGGGCTCGGGTTCGGCGAAGGAGCCTTCGAGGAGGGCTAAGGCCAAGAAGGTGACGGCGGATACCCACGACGTGGGTCTGGAAGACGCCCAACGCCAGTTGGACCTAGTTCGGCGGGAGCAGTACCAGCAGGACCTGGAGGAGCAGGTTGCTGCCAAGGAGCGGCAGGCGCGCCTTGCTCGTGCCAAGTCCGGGTACGGCGCGTCTGTCGTTCTGTACGCGGACCACTCCCTACTGGAGCTGGAGCGGTTGGCTGTGGAGGACCAGGACGGGATCGTGGAGGTCGCTTCCAAGTCCTCGAAACTAAAGGGTACCTTCCAGAAGGCCCTTAAATGCCGGGCCGCGAGCATGCGCGGCATCATTGCGGAGCTCGTGCAGAGGCAGGCGACCGACGAGACGCGGCAACTGCAGGCGAGGTGTGACACTTATAAATTTTTACAAAATTTCGAAAAATTTCGGGAAATCTGCCGGGGCCAAAAGGTAGGGCTCCTCAAGCCGGTCACAATGATACCCAACTTGGGTGGTTTGCGCCTACCCTAGACCGAGATATCCCGAGGGGGGAAAAATTTTTGAGGGGGTTGGGGGGGGGGCAAAAAGTGAGCTCGTGAGACCTTAATAAAAGAGGGGGGGGGAGGGGGTAATATGGGGGCAAACCAGTAGGACTCCTCAAGCCGGTTACTATGAACCCAAGCTCGGGTGGTCTGTCACCACTGGACTCCCAGAAAACCCAAGGGGGTGTGAAGGAATTTGAGGGGTTTGAGGGGTAATGAGCTCACGATGGAATTTATAAAAGGGGGGGAAGAAACATTTTGGGGGGGAAATATTTGGGGGGGGGGGGTTTCCACCGGGGCCAATCGGTAGGGCTCCTCAAGCTGGTCACTTTGGACCCTAACTTGGGTGGTCTGCGCCTACCCTAGGCTGAGATTGCCCGGGGGGGTGAAGTGATTTTAAGGGGGGTCGGGGAGGGAAAGGGCAGAACCGAGGATCGGGGGTTTTTGGAAACGTGGGTAGGGGGGAGTTTACCCAAGTCTATCCTCGATGACGTCTGGCCGGAGGCTGAGGAGTTCCCTCGGAGAATCCTGCTGAGGGTTCTGGAGCTGTTCTATAGTCAGCTCTATAGTCAGCTCAGAACAGGCCAGGTCACAAATAACACTCCTCAGGAAGAAAAACTATCACAAATAGTCGACCACGTTTTTTCTTAGAGGTTAAGTACTGAAAACGTGGTCGCACTAAATAATATATTGTTCCGCGCGTCTTCACCTTAAAAATCTGATAATCACTGTGGTGCTGAGGGCCACTGAGAGGGTCAATATCCCGTGGTAAAAAGTATAGGTCTTCGCTTTGGTTTTCCCGCAAATGAGCACCGAAAAAACACTTTGAGGTTATGTACCGGAACTGCACTGTACACACCTGGTTAAACACTGTTTGAAAGTTTTGTTTTCGGATTACTCACGTGTCGTCGAGGGCCCACAGATAGGCGAGTGCAGTTCCTGCCTATCACCTCCAGGCGAAGTGTTGAGGTTTGTTGACGTTTTGTAGTTTCGTCTGCTGGTCCTCGACGGTTTGCGGGAAAAATCTGGAGGGCACCTTAGAAGTTGCGGGCAGCCAGGGCGCACCCTAGCGCTCCACAAAAACTGTAGGTGACCACTCAATATTCTGCAGCGTTTCACTTTTTGTGTTTTTTTTTAAAAATCACAAATTTACACCGGAAAAGTCCCAAAAATGGTTCCGGCGAATTTTTTTGGTGCGCGCACACAGCACTTTCTTGCCCGCACTTTTTGGGCTATCACTCGCGACTTTCGGGGACAACTTTCCCAGTTTTTCGATTTTTGAG